>JABSTQ010003553.1:0-57026 GCA_013358835.2 Ixodes persulcatus
ACATATACCAAATTATTTCAGAGTAAACTGCAATTGCCGCAGCAAACGCGCTTCTTGAAGGTCCTAATGATGACAGCAAAATTAGATTTTCAAAGAATTCGTCAGAAACAGAGCACCCCTTTCAGTCTTTTTATTCAAGATTATATTACCAGCTTGAAAAATTTGCCAAATATCTTCTAATGTAATTCAATTACTTTTTAAAGCATTTGCACTCTACTCAAGATATGTCGTACAAAAAGTAACTTGAATGGTACTCTAAATACATTTTAAAATGGGTATTTATTGTCTTATCTTAAATTATTCTGTTGGGTATTTGGCAAAACACTCATCCAAAGCTGGGCTCCAGCAGAAAAAGCGAGCCGAGTCTTTTTTCTAAATCTCCGCAATGCGGCGCTTATATCCAAACCAGAAACAAAAAGAGATTCACCTCAAAGCACGATGCCAAGTATGAACCCGCGGCATAAAGCTTGCATTTACATTGTTTTCATCTTCAGAAAAGAGAAAGGTAACTAGAACTCTGTTGATTCGGAATTTTGTATTCGCGGCTTCGGTCTTCGCTCTGTTTCCGGGGATAATACCTCAGAATGCAAGATTTAGTGCGAATCTATATTTTCCCTTGCCTTCCTGGTTTTGATTGACTCGCCTTCCTGTTTTTTGTTTTTGTTTTTTTTACTGAAATTATTAGACGCGCAGTTTGTCTGAAAACAACATCGTGGGCATTTGTTCTACACCTTTCGCATTTCGAAAAGACGAACTTTCAAATTTCGATCAACTTCTTGCTTGGCAAAGGTCTATGTGTTGTGGACAGAGGCGGAGAGCACATTTCGCGCTACTCTAAGTTTCATAGACCGACGATAATGGTGATGATGATAATTCGCGGCTCCTTCTTTGTGTTGTTTAGTTGGCTGCAAGCGCCACCAAGCGCTCCACAGTACACTCTTAGAAAAAAGGGGACAAAAACGAGGTAACAGACCGCCTTTACCACCCTCCTCCCGCCCAGGGGTAAAGCGCTCCGCTTGCTACCTCCTCAAGCGCAGCAAACACGAAGAATGCGGTGCTACCAGGTGAAGTTCGCCGCGAAGGGGCAACAAGGTGGCATGTATTACCTCCCAGAGGGTGCACCTGTTTTGCACTGCCAAAGCCTGGGCGCTGCAATTGGCTTTGGAAAGGCGCAAACGAGTTCGCTAATTGGTCTCCTCGTATGACACGTGATTATTCGCGCATGCGTGGGAGAGCGCCTGCCCGGCCGAAGAGTGTCCGCGCCTTCGCCGCCGACGCGCCCGGTCATGACGGCATAACGTTGTTTCTTCTCGAACGTTCGACGGAGGCGTCCCGGTGCAGGAACGTTTTTTATTGTTCTGTTCGGTTCAGTCTCTTCTTACGAGGTCACCAAGAGCGCTGCATTGACTTCAGTCGAAGATCCAAGTCGTGTGCACCGTATGCAGGTAAGGAAATGTTCTGCGCGGTCGGCAGTTGGCGTCGGTTATGACCGCCCGGGTAGGCGACCCCCGTCTTCCTTAGACAAAGGGTTGGCGGACATGTTGGCACGTTTGAAGGCGTCGAGCGTTCGATAAAATTAGTGTGTGGCGCGAAGGCAGACACGGTTTAGACCATCGAAGTTCATAAAGAGCAAGAACAGGAATGACTGTCGCTTGCATTAGCGCACATTTAGAAGGTTGACATACGCTAACCAGTGGCTTAGCCAGCAGCTTTTCCCGGTGTATGTGTGTGCGGGTGGACGAAGGGGGAGAGCGGCGGTTCGGCGAGCCGGGCGGCAAGACGCCTTTTGAATCGGGTGTCGCCTACGTTTAAGGCGTGAGGGGGTAGGAGGTTTTCTCTTTTTGGGGCCGTTGGTGTGTCGCGTCGGACGTTAAATTGAGGATCTGATCAGATATTTGAAAATCTCATAAGGTGGTTGTTTTTTGTTTTATTTTGTTTTTTCCCCGCAGAGCAGTAGTCGATCAGGCATTCATTGGCGGCACCGGCCAACCGGCGCGATTTATTCTCAACGTCGGTGATATTTGTAAAAATCAGTGTTAAACACTGATTCTTAATATCAACGTTTTTTTTTTAATTTTTAATTCAACGAGGTTTAATAAATAGTTTGGTAAAATGTCACGTTACCTTGAAATACCGAATATAAATGTCTGAGCTAATTATTCGTGCGCTTCGCAAACATTGATAGTATTATATTACGGAATAAGGTCATGAAGTTGTTACAGGCAGCGGGAAATTATATTGTCTTGGCATTTTCTTTGCGTGTGATCAGGCATTTCTAAAACTCTGATCATCCAGTAGGCGAGTTAGATATAACTCAAGTTTGCATTATTTGAAGTTGATTGAATATATTTCTTTCGTCCTGCGGCAACGTTGTAGGGTGATTTCGTCGAGGGTACTGGATGCCTGCTACCTTGGACTCATCTCGTGACAGTTCTTAACACTGCTTACTGCAGGTAAGCGGAGTCTGATATTTTATTTTGATATTCTTGTTCCAGTTTGTGCACTTGAAATGGGGCTCTTGATTTTTATGTTGATTTTGTGTGTGTGCTGTTCGTTCAATTCCGAGAGAAAATTGAGGGTATACTTCGAGTAAATGAATTAGAGCAAGACACACAAGGCGCTTGAGTGTGTCTTTTTTGGTGTTTTTTTGTTTTTTGTGTGCGTTTTCGTCCTTGTGTGCTGTTCTTCTCATGTCTAAATAAGACATACATTTAATTTTAATCTGGCAAATTACTTCGGCAAGAATATTTACATATTTGCCGAAGTTCGACATTCGGCAGTTAGAAATTATTCGTGCGCTTTGCAAACATTAAAAGTAGTATATTACGGAATAAGGTCATTAAGTTGTTGCCGGCAGAGACTAGCAATTATAGTGTTGTCTTGGCTTTTTTTTTTTTTGCGTGTGATCAGGTTTTTTTAAAAGTAATCATTCAGTAGGCGAGTTAGATATAGCTCAAGTTTGCATTATTTGAAGTTGATTGAATATATTTCTTTCGTCCTGCGGCAACGTTGCAGGGTGATTTCGTCGAGGGTACTGGATGCCTGCTACTTTGGACGCATCTCGTGACAGTTCTTAACACTGTTTACTGCAGGTAAGCGTAGTGCAATATTTTATTTTGATTTTCTTGTTCCCATTTGTGCACTTGAAATGGGGCTCTTGATCTTTATGTTTATTTTGTGTGTGTGCTATTTGTTCATTTCCGAGAGAAAATTGAGTGTATACTTCGAGTAAATAAATTAGAGTAAGACCCACAAGGCGCTTGAGTGTGTCTTTTTCGGTGTTATTTTTTGTGTTTTCGTGCTTGTGTGCTGTTCTTCTCATGTCTAAATAAAACATATATTCAATTTTAAATTTTAATCTGGCAAATTACTTCGGCAAAAAGATTTACATATTTGCCGAAGTTCGACATTCGGCAGTTAGAAATTATTCGTGCGCTTCGCAAACATTAATAGTAGTATATTACTGAATAAGGTCATTAGGTTATTGCCGGCAGAGAGACTAGCAAGTATATCGTCTTAGCATTTTTTTTCTGCGTGTGAGCAGGCATTTTTAAAAGCTGATCATGCAATAGGCGAGTCAGATGGCTAAGTTTGCATTATTTGAAGTTGATTGAATATATTTCTTTCCTACTGCGTCAACGTTGTAGGGTGATTTCGTCGAGGGTACTGGATGCCTGCTACCTTGGACGCAACTGCAGGTAAGCGTAGTCAGATATATTATTTTGATGTTCTTGTTCGCATTTGGGCAATTGAAATGAGGTTCTTGATTTTTAAATTTTCTTTGTGTGTGTTTGGTGTTCGTTCATTTTCCAGAGAAAATTGGGGGTATACTTCGAGTAAATAAATTAGAGTAAGACACACAAGGCGCTTGAGTGTGCCTTTTTCGGTGTGTTCTTTTTATGTGTTCTCGTCCTTGTGTGCTGTTCTTCTCATGTCTAAATAAAACAAATTCAATTTTTATCTGGCAGAGCACTTCGGCAAAAATATTTGCATAGTTTCCGAAGTTCGGCAGTTAGGGTTGGCGGTCATAGGGATCTGCTGTGGTGCTGAGTAGCTAATGTGGTGTAGCGCTCTGTGGTGTATGTTCTTCCTCTGTCCTTGTCTTAAAGCGCAATCATGTTTTTGTTAACGTACAATACCAACTCGCCCAACAATCAGCACTTGTATATACTAACCTGCTACAGTAGTTGTACCCCTTTGACTAAGATTTGTTAGTCACCTAAGTAAATCGGGGTGACAAATTTAAACATGACCGGTGAATACAAAGTGCTTACTAATCTATGATTACCACCCGCCATGTGATAATTTTAGTCAGTGGTAGTTAGTCAACAGTTAAACTGGTCACGTCTGGTAAGTATGGTCGATGCTTTATAATGCTGGAATCAGTGGCCCATCAAATGCTCCAAATGCGTCTTAGAAAAATCTAATATTTCTTCACAATTTCTTCAAATTGGGGATGATATGTTTCAACTTCATATCACATGATTTCTACATTTTTTTGGTTGCAGGCAGGCAGTGCAATCTACCCGGTGGCTGTCAGCTCAAGCCTAATTAATCCTGAGGCGCCCAGCTATGTGGCAGTGGAGGGAGATCTCGAAGCCGCGTCGCCTGCTGAGGCAGTCCTGGTTGCATTCTGCCTCTAGTTCATCTTTAGCTACGACTAGAGCCCCGAAAGTGTTGTTCCAGATGCCTTTATTGCGCTTAGTGGTTTCATCTTAGAACTTTTATAAGATGTCTAGTCATGCCATTGATTTTATGCCATTTTATTTGTGACAGCCACAATAAAACATTGTCATGTGATTCCAAAGTGATTCCATCAAGTGTGCATTTAACCTGTAATAAGGTTGTGAACTGGGCCAGTTGGTTGCTGTTATACATGATGGGGAAAACAGCTCGGAAAGATTGGAATACGAAGAACAAACATGACAGGACAGCACTTTTCTGTCGTGTTTGTTCTTCGTAGTTCGCGATTTCTGAGCTGTTTTCCTCATCGTGTGCATTCAACCCCAAAGTGGATCATAGTTCCCTCCAAAAAGAGGTAAAAGCAGCGCCCTCAATTTCGTCGTCTTACCTCTCAAAAGGGTTGAAATTCCCCCCTAAAGGAGGTAAAGGCTGACCCACAAAGGATGCACTTTTAACACCAAAAGGAACTAAGGTTACCTCCAAAAGGAGGCAATGTTGCACCCTAACCCAGGGGGTAAGTTTGCAACCTCGATGCAGGGGGTAACGATACCTCCAAAAGGGATTGCCCTGTGTGCAAGTCGGTTACCCCCTTAAGGAGGGTACTACAGTACCCTTTTTTTTAAGAGTGTAAAGGACTGTTCACACATACAACGGAGCGCTAAGTTAGCGCTACGTGAGCGCTCCAAGGAGCGCTCATGTGGCGCTTCCTAGCGCGTGATGTAGCGCTCTGTTAGCGCTAAAGAAGCGCTCTGTTAGCGCTCTCAGGCTCCTTGTGCCGTGCTTGCTGCTGCGGAATAGCCCGTGCACGGCGATTCCTTTGTTGTTGTTTTTCCTCTGTCATTGAAAGAAGAGGAAATAAAAGAGCCGCTCTCCAAGCAAAGGGTTGGGCAGACGATCCAGAGTCGTGGTCTCTGAGCGACTAATTGATTGCGTACGACCTCATCGCTTTCTATTCGATATGCGTGACCCTGGTTTCAATGACACGCAGTTAAAAATAATCGCCTTCGAAAGAGCTCTGTGTCTCGGTCAATCAGCCTAGGAACAAGGTTCGCCGGGAACCCGTCGGTATCTCGGTGGCGAAAGATTTCGTGCACCCAGATGGCTCTTCTGAGCGTTAAGCCGTACACACACCTATGCACTAATCGCGTATGTAAGAGTATTTGTCGCATTTCTATTTCAGCATCCCACATGTCCGCCATGGTGCTGCTGATGCACACCCAACCACAAGAACCGGAACCGCAGTGCACGCGCTAATCCGCAGCACCGCGGTACAAGAAACGCTACTGAAGCGCTAACAGGGCGCTACTGGAGCGCTAACAAGGCACTACTAAAGCGCTAATCACGCGCTATATTAGAACGAAGTCACGCGCTAGGAAGCGCCACATGAGCGCTCCTTGGAGCGCTCACGTAGCCCTAACTTAGCGCTCCGCTGTATGTGTGTACAGGCCTTAACAGTCTCTACCGGCGAATGCAATGGCCTGAGCACAACCTACCGTAGCGTGGTGCCAGCAGGCTGCAGTAGCACGTAGTAGCACTACAGCAGGACGCATCGCTGCAATGTTTGCTTGGATCGAAATAGCGCGTATGGAAGCGCAAGGGCGTTTTACGGTGTTTCGCCATAAAACCGTAGATGAAATCGCCGTAAACGTAATCTGACTTTATACATACCATCCCTATGACGTCTCGCCGTAAAACCTTTCGTGTCTGTCTTTTAAGATTAAGCTTCGCGGAAAAAATACAGGTATTCCTCCGAACACAGCACCACTGAAATGTCAGCGAGGCTAAGTTTTTTGTAGCCTTATCGCTTTTTCTTTTCTTATCGGTACCAAGACGCTTTCCAAGTATTCGTGTACCGCGTGTTTTCCCTGGAAGTTGGGAAATATCACGGACGTGTCCTATTTTATTCAACGTACTCCCCGATAAATGCGGATTTTTGTCCCACACCAAAAGAAGACGACAAAAAACGTTAAAAATATATAAAAAAAATATACTGCTTTACTCGAAGAAAAGTAAACCCCTAAAACTAAAGAAACAAAAATAAGGGCATCTTGCGCATTCTTCATGCGCTGCATTGTTGAAGTAAAAAACGATGCTTTTAGCGTTTGACATGTCTACGTCGTGATAAGCTAACGCAACCCTAATCTGAGATGCACCTACACCTATTCTAATTCCACGCATGAAGGGGCAAATTGGTAATGTTCCGCGAGCAGCCCAACTTTCTTTTACTGCGATTCTCGAGATGAATACGGGTATAGTCATAACTGTTAAGATAGCTGAGTATTACCAAAGGAAAAATATTCCCCCCCTAGTTCCGATAAATATGCGCCAAGGAACTTGGTACGTCCAGTGGAATAAATAGTATACGGAAGCGGAGTTGTGTTGTTGAATGATTTCATGACCAGCCTGTTCAAA
Source organism: Ixodes persulcatus (assembly GCA_013358835.2). NCBI lineage: Eukaryota > Metazoa > Arthropoda > Arachnida > Ixodida > Ixodidae > Ixodes > Ixodes persulcatus. Next base: position 7,096 of record JABSTQ010003553.1, read on the forward strand.
CTGTAGCGATACTCCGTTTTATCATACGATGAATCGCGGAGGATGCCATCAGCCATATGTCTATTCAATGCCGTGGGAGCAGATATGCACGGATTACTGAAAAAAAAAAAATTAACTAAACACCGCCGTACTTATAAAAAACAACAGAAAAGGGAGCGCAACAACAAAGAGAGCGAGACAACACAACGACGACTCAAATTTGTTTTCTTTGTTGGATTTTTCTTTTGTCTCGGTGTTTTAGATGCATGCCCGTTCCCCGGCTAGCCTGCGCTATTACCCTTATTTAAGCACAGTTACTCGCTACTTGCTTAAAACGTAACCAAGTACGTCGCTGGTTATTAAGATTTAAAAAGAAATCTTTTTTTTTTTTTTTTCATCCCCAAAATAATGAGTTACCGTCTCGTCACTTTGTACGTTCCGCTCTTCTGCAGCAGTAGCCGCCTTTCAAAGCTTTGTCCCGTTAATAATGCCTCTCCTTTTGAACGTATTCATGGGCATACTTAAGGTATATCGGCGGAAGACTGTGTCACGTGCCGCAGCCTGGAGCAAACGAAGGATCGCACAGCAGAATCCAGACCTCCTGGGTTCAATAGACCATTTGCAATATTCCCAAGCGCCCCGGCCCGCACTCGAAGAATAGTGGGAACGGTGTTCTCTCGCCTCCCTAGCAATCGCTAATTTCGACCAATTACATAGTTACGCAGGTTTTGAGCGTAATTCAGAGTCACCCTGAACAAGCGCCTGATATACTTCAAGGACATGTCATATCACTTTTAAAATTTATTGTCACTGTCAGCATCTGTGACACTGTGCATGCGATCCACCTTTCAACCTGGCTGAGCTACAGAAATCTCTTACAATATTATCTTTCTCGTGATTTTTGTTTTAGCAGGAATTGCTTAAAGGACCCGTGCAACGATTTTAATGTTGAAAGAATTGTTGGCATCTTCTACTTTTAACATTGTTCACCTTGTCACAAAGGACAGAAAACACACCTCCTTACTTCGAAATGTTGCGATTCCGCCGCGTAATCGCGAAGCAAAAATTAGAGTATTCTTCGACCTGCAGCCGCGAGCGGCGGCCATGAGAAACAGAAAGCATGACGTCAATGGGGAATCTTGTAGAAAGATAGCAAGTTGTGAGAATACCTGCTCAATAAAAGGTAACTTTTCTATGAATCTTGTCGTTCGAACATAAATATAAATGCGTCAAAAACCTGGTATCATCGACAAAACTTTTATTATACGGAGTTTTAGTGGCGCCATCTATCCTAGGTCCACAAAACCGTCAGCTCTATCTGCTACCGCGAACAGCCGCCAGAAGCCGGAGGGGGAGGGGGACAGGGCCGGACGGGTATGGCCGGACCCGGATGAGAGTTTTCTCCTTTCACCATATTGTTCGCGCTGCGCCCGCCAGCACGTGGTCACGCGGTCGCGAGCGGATGAGTTCTCGCTGCTCACTGATGGCTCTAGAGAGAGAGCTTTACCGAAGCCTCGCGCCTACCCCATCGACGTCACTGCGCACGTGACCCGGAAGACGATGCACGAGTTGAGAGGTGGCAGAAACCTGGATCTTTTTCATTTTTTTTTAAAATAAAAACTAGGCTATCCAGACAAATTTTGTTTTCTGTAGTACACTTTAGAAGTGTCAGGCATAAACTTCCACAATTACTTAAAGGAGCGGTGCAACGATATCCAATTGGAATGTATTTCACTTTACACGAGCTTACTGGCACTAGTAAGACTCAAGGTTACTCGCACGCAACGCCACTGGCCAAGAAACTTCTTTGTTGCGGTGTAATTTCAAGGACAAAAGCGATCATTTTCATTCAATCTCTCCTTTGCAAAATGTGATGACGTAACGTGGGGATCGCAGTACACCCATATGACGATATTTGAATGCTGTTCATAGATTGGACCCGAGCATTGCGTGGGCACTCGATTTGTGCTCGTGATAATTGCTAGCTCGAGAAGCATTCAGGTAGTGGCCCGTGTCCAATCGGTGCAACGACGACAATAGCCGAGCCATAACAATGTCTGGAACTCAGCGCGTGTCCTGTGCTTTGCCAACCCCAGCGCGTGGCTATGATCAACATGGGCGGCATATAATCGGCTCCAGATCACGTGGCCGCTTGTTCTGGCTGCGAGTTGAGGGGGTGAATGCTGCTCGTTTTTATTTATTTTTTTTTTACTGGAACTTCTATTGCGTGGGGTGAAAAACGAACGCGTGTTTCATAGGTCATTAACGCCAGGGATCCGTTCTAAGCGGTATTTGTGCAAAGTACAAAAATTGTTGCATCGCTCCTTTAAAGGGGTGGTGCAACGATATTCAATTGGAATGTTTTTCACTTTACACGAGCTTACTGGCACTAGTGGGACTCAAGGATACTCGCACGCAACGCCACTGACCAAGAAACTCCTTTGTTGCGCTGTAATGTCGAGGACAAAACCGAGCGTTTCCATTCAATCTCTCCTTCGCAAAACCTGATGACGCAGCTGGGCGGTAGCAGTACCGCCCAGTGACGATATTTGAATGCGGCTCAAAGATTGGACCCGAGCGACACTCGATTTGGGCTTGTGATAATCGATAGCTCGAGAAGCATTCGGGTTGTGGCCCGTGTCCAATCGCTGCAATGACGACAACAGCTGAACCTTAACAATGTCTGGAACTCAGCGCGTGTCCTGTGCCTTGCCAACCCCAGCGCGTGGCTATGATCAACTTTGGCGGCACATAATCGGCTCCAGATCACGTGGCCGCTTGTTCTGGCTGCGAGTTGAGGGGGTGAACTCTGCTCGTTTTTCTTTATTTTTTTCTGCGACTTCGATTGCGTGTGGTGAAAAACGAACGGGTATTTCACAGGTCATTAACGTCAGGGATCCGTTCTAAGCGGTATTTGCGCAAAATACAAAAATCGTTGCATCGCCCCTTTAACACTTTATTGACATTGAGTATTCGCAACTTTCACGACCTATAGGGGGCGCACTAGTTCCTATCAAAATGGTTGTCATCTGGATGAAATTCGTTGAACGAAAGTACAAAGTTGGGACTGCGACGCATGAGTAATTTTCATTTTGTAAAATACGAGCGATATAGGAGCATTTCTATATTACTTTGTAATAAATGCGCCAAGGCATGCCGAAGACGAGGAGGAGCAACTTAGTCTCGCCCTTTCGGGCTCGCGAGGCTCGGGCAGATGATCGAACCTGAATGCTGTCTTTCATTATGTATTGTCCAGAACCTGACCTGTAAATAGCTTCTCGTAATTAAATGCACATAACATACTTCCCCGTCAGGAAGGTGTAAGCAAGCACCCTTATTTCGAAGTCGACCATCCAGGAGCTATAGGGAGCGTGATTCTCACACCGCACTACCACTATCACTGAAAGTTGCGAATCTTGTGCAAAGCTCTAATCCATGGAGCGAATTATGCGACGAATTAAAGGGGTATTCACACGAGAGAGAAATCCCGGGGATTTCTCCCCGGCACGCGCCATCACGAGATGAAAACGCGAGGCTTTTGCACATCGCAAAGCCTGACGTTTTCGTCGTGGGATGCGCGTGCCGGGGAGAAATCCCGGGATTTCTCCCTCGTGTGAATACCCCTTAACAGACGAACGTGGCCCGACGGCACGCTGGCTTTGCGCGTGACGTAGCAGCCAATGTGCGGATTCCACGCACAGAGCAAAAGCCGTCAGGCGAAATTTCTAGATTTTTCACAGCATATTCGTCCCATAAGCCCGTAGTTCTCACGTTTTGAGCAGCGCTCCGGGCGAGCAAAATAGAATATTTGGCTCGCGTTTGCGTCATTACGCTTCCCCACTACAGTTTTTTATACTCCGTTCCATTCTAAGTGCCAGCGTAGCAGAGGCTACAAGAGCGAGCTCCGAGCTTTCAGTGTCCCTGCCAAGTACGTGCGCTCGTGCAGTGCGAGCATCTTTCAAGGAAACACGCTTTTCCAGGTAGCTCCGACATACGGGCTCACGGAGGGTATGAAAGAAAGCAATACAAATAATAAAGCTGAATGGAATGTTTAATGGGACACTGAGGCCGCGAGCTGTATAATTTGTTTCTAGACGTTTGTCATCGCGCGTCTACAGATGCTGACAGATGCTTGCATTCGAACGTGGCACGTGTAAAATCGAACTTTACAGCGCCGCCTGGATAGTGCTGCCAGCGTAACGACGCGCGAGCGCGTCTTGCGGACGCGCTCGCGCCCCCTGCCCGAGAGCAACGGGTCTATGGAAGTGCTTTTTACTATACTCTGTTTCACCTTATGATGTACCGCAGGAAAGGCTACAAGCGCGAGCTCCTTGCTCTTGGGCAGATCTCGGCGGCACAAGCTCTCGTGACTTAAGAGCGGCTGCCAACGCAATGAGCTCGCGCTTCTAGCCTTCCCTGCGGTACAACATAAGGTGAAACTATACTTCGTCTCACCTTAGTATGGACTATTGTTAGCCGCGCGTGCTAAAAGCGCGAGCTAGTTGCTTCGAACGAAGCCTCGGCGGCTGCACGAGCGCTCGTGCAGCGAGTGCTCCAGTCAAGGCAGTCAAGGTTAGCCGCTCGCGCTAGCACAGCATTCGCGGTTAGTCCATGCTAAGGTGAGACGAAGTATAGAGTGTCTCAATGTCCTTCTGTTTAGGGTGATGCCATCGTTTGTAGTACCCGATGCCGACAGCACGCGCTCAAAGTAAAAATACAAAGAAATCGCAGGAAACAAAATGTCGCCGTAGCACAGTCAGCGCCACGAGCGCTTGCAGGGACACGCTCTTTCACGCGCTTCAGAATAAAAAATAAAAATAAGCGTTCGAAACCAAATGGCCAGATCTCATCACCCCAAGCAAAGCGCACATGAAGGCACCCTAGGTGAAACGAAGTATAGAGGTGTGCGAATATCAAAAATCTTTCGAAGCGAATAGAATCGAATAATAAAGATTACGAATCAAATCGAGTCGAATATTTTTGAATACGAATAGTTGTTTCGAATAAGAACATTTTTGAAAACAAATATTTTGTATTTGATGTGAATAGACCATATGCGAAATCCTTGCCAGCTATCATCATCATGCCATTAGGAGCCGCCATATTGGGGGGTTTATCACATCTTCCAGTTGTGGACGAGGCGCATCTGCATTTAACTCGGGTTTCATGATATTAGGGCAGTTTATTTGTACACTCAATGGGTTGCTGGTTAGTTTCGGATCAAAGAAGAAAAGAAAGACGGCCGCCAAATTCAGGAAAAGGAATTGTCAGCAACGAGGTCGCAAGACTCGTCACTCAAGCAGTGAACTGGGCCATCCAGGTCAATGAACGGTATTTCTCGAAGACGTCCTGTGAAGGGTTTGTACTGGACTTGCAGCAGGTGATCATATTTTAGTTCTACGACTTACACTTTGCCGGGACTATTGTTTTTCGGGCGAAATCGTCGGTGCGGGAACCCTCCAATATGGAGGAAATCTGATCGTTGATCATGAATACTCTAGATGGCGCTTCTTTTTGCATATGGTCTATTAAGGGGAGATGCTCTCTGAGTCAAAAAATATGCTAAGAAAACATTTTGTTTTTTAATTGTGGTTTTTGAAGATTGGCAGGCACTCATCGGCTTGTCCTAAACGATTTTCATTAAATAGAGGCCCGTTCACACTCTTGCGACTGAGTAAGACCGAGAGAGACCAGACCGGTTTTTAAGCCTCTTGCGATGTCTTAGGACCAGCTCCGCTGCAGCGCATCCGGTCCTAAGAAGTCGCAAGAGGCTTAAAAACCGGTCTGGTCTCTCTCGGTCGTACTCGGTTGCAAGAGTGTGAACGGCGCTTAAGTCTCTTATCTTGAAATAACGCCTTGGAAACGAAGTAAAATGGGTCAGTGGATGTTTTTTTAATATTATTTCTGAGTGAACTATTTACACCCTTTACTATTTTATGGAAGCCGTATCGCCACTTGCACATATCTAGACTTCATATTTTTTTTTCTTTTTCTGGTAGGTGTATGCGTGACATATGCAATAAGGGGTACAAATATACTAAATAGGGCATCAGGCTTTTTTTAGGTGCCCTTTGGGCACCCTGCAATAAATCAGTTTCAAACTGGAGAGTTCAAAAGTGTCCTAAAACGTTTCATAAAACATCCGAGGGCTTTAATTTATGCCTTATTGTATTCCACTTACCTCTTAGTTCACTTTATGTTTCTTTTTTTTTTATTTCAGCATTTCAATTTGTCCTAATCCTTCCCATAAACTTTGAAAATTAGATTTTCAATACTAACAAAACTTATTAGGTTACATCAGGCGCAACTACATATTTGTAGTCAGATTGTACTGTCAGATAAGCTATGCAAATTTGATTTGCATTGAATCACAAGCTATATATATAAAAAAAAACAAGAATGCTCAATTAAGACAGAACTGGAATTTTTTTTCAACAAACATTTATGAATAGGTCAGTTTTATTGGAATAAAAAAGATGTCACAGATGTGACCGATAAAAAACAGATGAACTAGAAGATGAGTCAGTAAAACACCATTAAAGGGACACTGACATATGAGAGCTCAACTACCCAGAACAGAATTTGCGACTCGAAATTCGGTTTCTTTCCGCCCGAAAACCGCCGATCGAGAACTGGCCGGTTCGAGTCGCGCTCACTCTCTTTTCCGTGGTCACGGGCCGTTTTCTTAGGTTTCGAAGCGACCACCAAATTTAATCAAAGACGTGGGTCATTGAAGGCACACAGTCAATATTGAAAATAGAAAAAATATGAAACCCATTTTTTGTGGCTTCCAAAAAGCTGCAAATACGTTGATTGAAAAAAAAAAAAAAGGTAGCACAGACAACCGGAAGCCTTCTGTGCGTTCACTGAAAATTCTCAACATGGCGTCGTTTCGCGTATCGTGGGACTAGCGGATGGCAGCGGACGACGGACGTTGGACCTCTACTTCAGAACTGTCGTTCACAGTAGAGGCGAATTCTGTCTTCCTTCAAAAGATAAATTTTGGACCGATCAAAAGAACTGATATTCATCCCGTACGACACGCCCGACCAGCAAGCCGATTGCACGAAGACGTCGATGAGCCGTCGTCCTTTCTCGTTGCTGAAGACATCGCTCGCTCAAACGTCAAGCACGAAGTGCGTACTTCAAGTTGAATACGAACGCGTACGGTTTCTTTACGAGGTGCGAATTTGGCATCTGCGTGATGCTGCCCGACTTCAAGCCAGGAGTGCATGTAATGAAGGGAAATCGGCAGCAAACTACCAACATATAGTCTACCGGGCCGGCTCCATTAGCATGCACGGAACAGTTCGTTCAGTAGCTCGATTCTGCTTCTGACACTCGCCGAGTACGGTCGCAGGATGGCTGGCTCCAACGGAGCTGTGAAAACGGCCCATGCTGGCCGCGGGTTTTTGTCTGTTGATAATGCATCGTCTACCGAAGACTACAAGGTCGTATTGCCGCCAATGCCAACAGGGGGGAGTTGTTTAAACTCGGTTATCTTACATTGCGATTTAAAAGGGCGCCCTTATCGCATCGAAGATTTCAGGCAGGAACTGAAAAGGTGTGCCGTCCTGGCTGACATCGTGTCACTGGGGGGCTTCCAGATGAATCATGTCTGGATTGCTACGCTGCGAACACCGGAAGCTAAACAGAGACTCGTGGATTGCAAGGAGCTCAAGGTGAAACAGCTGCGGTGCCTCGTCATCGACCCCAGCTCTACGGAGGTACGTCTAAGACTGCACTGGGTGCCTTACCAAGTACCGGACGACGCGGTGCGGAAGCTCCTGGAGCCCTATGGCAAAGTAATCGAGGTTGGCCGTGAAAAATGGCGCGTCGACGGCTTTGAAGGCATCGAGTCGACGACCCGTGTCGCGCGCATGACGCTCAAGAGTGGCGTCACACCGGACACGATGCCTCACCAGCTGCGACTGCAAGGGGCCAACGCCCTTATCGTTATTCCAGGACGAGCGCCTGTCTGCCTGCGATGCAAGCGGACCGGGCACATCAGGAGGGAGTGTCGGGTGCCAAAGTGCTCGGAATGTTATCGTTTCGGTCACGAGAAGGACGAATGCGTCAAGACGTACGCCCGCGTCACCGACGGAGCTGCAGCAGACGCTGCGTCGCAAGAAATCATGGACGCGGACGAAGCTGAGAGCGCTTCTCGGGGCCTGGAACCCGAGGCTCCATCGCCTGCTGAGGAGCGGCGTCGTCCTGCCAGACCCGTTACCGCTGCACATGTCCCCAGGAGCAACGTCGAGAACGAGCTGGCGGGCGACGTTGCTCAACCAGAGGTCGCTGTGAGTCCTCCTGCGGCAACCGTGCCTGAAGTCCGCGCTGCAACGAGGGACGGCTGTTCCCTACCAAGTGAGGAGACATCCCCCGAGGGTCTGACCGCCATGGATGAAACAACAGAGTCCGTCAAACGCGCCTTGGACGAGTCTTCCTCGAGGGCGGGCATGACGCCCAAGCTCAACCCGTGGATGGAGAGGACGAAGAAGGGGCGGTACCAGCTCACGTCCGACGTCCCACAAGACGAACGGACGCGTCGAGATTAGGGATGCCGCGAACTTTTTTCGAATCGAAGTTTCGATGATCGAATCAAGAGATTCGGGAGGTTCGAAAGATTTCGCATTTTCGAATTTTCTATATCGTAAAATTCGACGGAAGTCGAATTTTCGAACTTATTAAGCTAAGAAGTTCGACGCTTTTCGAACCGTCGAACTTATTACGCTAAAAAATTCGATCCTTTTCGAACTTTCGAACTTATCACACTGCAAAATTCGATGCTTGTCGAACTTCCAAACTTGACTGACCAAAAAATTCGATAATTTTCGAACTTTCGAATTTCTTGCACTAAAAAGTTCGAAGCTGTTCGAACTTTCGAATTTCCTATGCTAAGGAAATCGATAATTTTCGAACTTTCGAACTTATTTATCAATAGAATTCGAAAAGTTTCGAACTTTCGAATCCTGAAAAGTCAGAAGTTCGACGAACTTCGAACTTTTAGGGTAAAAGTTCGACGTTCGTCGAACTTCGAAAGACCGGCGGACGGTTCCATTTGAATTCAAGTAGTGAGGTAAATTCGTAATTTTTTTTTCTCGAACTTTTACATGCGGTGTTCCGTTCTTTACGAAAGACAATGCCGTTTATTTCAATGTTCTGGCATGCTTAGTTTTAAAGAAATAAATTCCCAAAGGAGCGAGGAAGGACGACGGGTTTTTGACGATTATCGTTTATGCCAGATTTGAAGCGCGATGTAGCCGAAGCTATTTATGGTAGAGATGTTAAACTTTTTAAGAATGATCTATGTATAGCCTAGATAAGTGTCGTCTTAAGATATGACTATTGTTATTCAAGGTGAGTTTCGAAGAAATGTCCCAAACATGTATCTACATGCAATTATGCCCTAAACTTGGTATTTATTTTCGTCTAAGTTGTTTGAGGTATCGCATTTAAATTAACACCACAGACAGTACATATCATTGCCATCTGCAGAATACAAAATAATGTATTTATTGTTTTTTCACGTTAAGGAATAAATTAACTCATTGGAGATTTCTAATATTGTTCAAGTTCAGCACGTCATTAAAAGAAAGCATTTTTTTTTCGCTTCACGTTCCTGGGACGTGTTTCTTTTAGCCTGTACACATTTTGGTAGGAGAAAGTTGTTTCGAAGTTCTGAACCCCTGAATATGCAAGAATACAACACATCCGGCGAGTTCTTGATAGTTTTTTCTTTCTCCAGCTTTTTATCCCCGCATTTATTTCTTCTTCTTTTTACCATTGGCACAGTTATTTAGGTCGTAAAGACATAGCTTTGAACTTCCGAACCACTAAGCATGTGACGAGTAGTGCCTTCTGACAACGAGTTTCTAACAATGACCATCTACGCGATCTTTTATGCAGTGAAGAGCGACAGTAGCTATACATAGGCATAAATAATTTCAGATTAAAATAAGCTCGACCACGCCCTCTTTCCCCGTATTGTTTTCTTTAACAGTCCGAAATATCTGGAAGGGGGGAAGGGGGGCTGAGGCCCCCCCTCCCCTCTTCCCTCCCCCGTTTTTCCTCTTCCGACGCCACTTGTATGGTAGAATGCTCCTCGACCTCGAGTTGTGTCGGCTTCTGTGCTTTTTGCAAGGCGATTCCTCCGTCCCAGAAAATAAACCTCCAGGACAATTACAAACTTAACTTACTATATGCCAGCGTCACTCGGGTGGCGTTCGATCGGATTACTACCAGCGTGCAAGGGGTGGGGAGGTAGTTTGCCAGGTCGCTTCAAGGTTTTTCTGAGCCTCAACCTCCTGCCCGCCCCTGGCCATTTCGAACTGGATGAGTATCGTTAAACAGTGTGTTCGTGTGATCACTACTGCGTGATGCACGTTAAAGAACCCCCCCCCCCCCCCCCCCCCCCGGGCTGGCGGTCACAATTACTGATCTATGGTCACACGTCACTCTGCACTGGCAAATATTCCAGCACATCCGGGACACTTGTCGTCTCATTTAATTGCCTGACCAACTTCGCAGAGCCTAGGTATCACACCCTAACTTTTCTAAACTTGATTTCGTGAAACGTTATTTGTCGTGAAAACGTTATTTGAAGTCGTGAAAACGTTATTTGAAACTGAAACTGTGGAGGAACTTGAAAACTGGACTTCGAACTTTGAAAACTTGGACTTGAAAAAAATTCAAAATCTTCGAAGTTTTTTTTTTTTTGAATTTAGCGTTAAAAGAGAATCGAAACTTTCGAACTTTGCGAACTTTATGCAGAAAGAAATTCGAAATCTTCGAATTGTTCGACCTTCATGTATATAAAAATTCGAAGCGTTCGAAGTTTTCGAATTTTATTTCCAAAGAATTTCGAAATCTTCGAACTTTTCGAACTTCAGATCTTAAGAAATTCAGATTTTTCGAATATCTCGAATTTCAAGTTAGGAAAGTTCGAAATCTTCGAATTTATCGAACCTCAAGTAAAAAATATTCGAAATATTCGAACCCGAAATTTTAGAAACCGTGAAAGCTTCGAACCTTTCGAATTCGAAACTCTACTGTGATCAAAAGTTGCGAATTTTTCGAATTCGAACCTCGGTCGGTACGAAAATATCGAAATTTTTCGATATCGAACCTCAGTTCGCTTCGCAAATATCGAAACCTTTCGAAATCGAACCTAGGGTGGTTCGCGACATCCCTAGTCGAGATAGCAACTAAGGCGGTGGACGCCTGGTTTCTTTTTTCGTGGACTGACGTGCGAACACCAAGGCAAGTGAACCAACAGACACCCTCATGATTTGTACGTTCCAACCAGCTATTATGGTCGCAACGCTAAATGTTCGTGGTTTAAACATGCGTAAAAAACAGTACCAGTTGCAGCGCTTGCTGCTCAAAGAGAAACCCGATTTCTTAGCGGTGCAAGAGACCAAGATGGCTGAGGAGAAGCAGGTGGCTAGCGCGCTGAAGCCTTTTTTGCAATCGTACGAGGCCTGTGTGACGCACGCGGTCGGTCTTTCTGGGGGATGTTTCTTGTTTTTGAAGAAATCTTTGCCCTTGTCGGAGTTGGCTGTAACTACCGACACGGAAGGGCGTTTTATAACGTGCGATTTTTTTATGTCAGCAGTTCACTGGCGGCTTATTTGTTTATACGTCCCCAGTACGGTGAAAGACCGTGTTTCTTTTTTTCTTGGCTTACGACGTTTCGTAGACTGCGACAGGACGGTTGTACTTTTAGGCGACTTCAACTGCGTCGTCAGAGTAACAGATAGATTGCCGTCGAAGGTACAGACGGATAGAAGTGCGACAGTTTTAGATAAACTACTTGCGGATTTTGACCTGATTGACGCAGGAACGCTTAAAAACGAAACGCGCGAAATGCAGTTTACCCATTTCCAAGCGTCCTCGCACGCTCGGTTAGATAGAGTGTATGTGTCAGCTTCGGTAGCAGGCCTTCTAGGGAAGTACCGCGTCACACCGGTTTTTTTTTTCGGACCAATGTCTGGTTTCAACGACCATCGGTGAAAAAGCGGCAGCGAAGTCTTTTAACTGGAGGCTATGGAAACTTAACGTAACGCTACTCAGTGATGAAGCCTTTTCAAAAGCTGTCGAGGATGGTTTTGGTTTTGTTTTAAAGGGTACGGGGGGCGATATTTTCGAGTTTTGGGAGCTTTTTAAGCAAGAAGTAAAGATGGTAGCTGTTGAAAGGGCTTCCATTTTAGCCTACGAGGCGCGTGGCGTTGAGCGTTTTCTGAACGCTAATCTAGTGGCTCTCTCAAGAGCCGAGTGTGAAAAACCTGGAACAAGCCTCAAGATATAGAAGACGTTAAAGAACGATTAGACGAACTGCATCGTGAGCGTTATCAGGGAGCTATAGTCCGAGCGCGTTCGGAAAAATACCTAATGGGGGAGCAGCCAACTAGCCGCGCCTTGGCAGAGGAGAAGCGGTACGCTCTCCGAAATGAAATAGCTGAGATCGAGTACCAAGGTATTAAAAGCACGAACTCAAGCGTGATCGAGAAAGCTTTTGTGGAGCATTACCGGCAACTCTTTGACAATCAAGTAAGAGGAAGGAAAGATCCCGAGTGTCAGATCTTACTTGAGTCCCTGCCCCAGCTAGCTCAAGAAGAGCAAGAAAGGCTCGAGGAGCCCATTACGATACAGGAGGTGGAGAGGGCCATAGACGACTTGCCTAACGCAAAAACGCCCGGGCCTGACGGGTTAGGGGCCGAGTTCTATAAAAAGTTCAAGAGCATAGTTGCGGGGGTTTTGTTGTCTGTTTTTTCTGCTGCGTACGAACGTAAGGCATTGCCACCGTCTTTCGCGCGAACCTTCACTGTTTTAATTCCGAAAAGTGATGACGCTGATAAGCTGCGCAAAGTCACAGGTTATCGGCCGATAACGTTGTGCAACGCCGATTATAAAATTTTCGCAAAAATTCTAGCGCGTCGTTTCCAGGGCGTGGCCCGTCAGCTTATCGGGGATCACCAAACCTGTGGGATACAGGGGCGTTCGATAGTGACGAACATTCATGTGGCTCGAAGTGTTTTGGAGGCATGCGATGACGGCATGGGGCAAGTCGCCATGCTGCAGATTGATTTTGATAAAGCGTTCGACCGCGTCAAGCATGATGTTCTTTTTGACGTTTTAGAGCGTGCAAATGTCGGCGCAGTCATTTTGGAGGGTGCGAAAATGGCGTACAAAGAGTGTACAACCAGACTCGTTGTCGGCAAAGAGCTCACGGAAGCGATCAATGTGCGAGCTTCCGTCAGGCAGGGATGCCCTTTGTCCCCGTTATTTTTCAATTTGTATTTGTTTGAGCGTGTTGAACAGTGAACGGTGTCGGGAGTTTTTGTTGCAAAACACGGAGGTTAAAATTACGAGCTATGCGGATGACGTTGCAGTCTTTTGTAGCGACAAGAAAAGTGTGAGTGTCGCCATAGCGTTGGCGAAATCGTTTTGTGAGGCCACAGGGGCAGCGGTAAACTGGACAAAGTGCCGCGGTTTTTGGCATGGGGCGTGGGCCACAACGCCTTCAGTGTTTGAAGACGTGTGCTGGGATCGCGTACCCTGTACATACCTCGGAGTGCCACTCAACTGTTATAGAGAAAACAAACAGTACTGGTCGGGAGTCGCCACCGATCTGGACAGGCGCGCTTCTCGCTGGATGAGGCGCGACCTGTCAATCTTTTCCAGAGCGACGGTGTGTAACATATTTCTTAGCGCAAAGCTGTGGTATGTACTGCAGGCGATTCATTGTGCACGTGTTAGTGTGCAGAAGTTCCACCGCGTATTTGCGAAGTTTATTTGGAGCTCGACTTGGGAGCCGATGAGGCGAGATAACCTGTTTCATCGAGTGCGTGACGGTGGACTAGGTCTCACACACTTGTTCGTCCGACAGCTGGTGTCCAGGTTCTTTTTTTTACGAGATCAAGATCACCCTTTTATCCGTGCGTTCTTTCAGACGAAACTGGCACCCCATTTGCCTTTTTTTCTTGTCTCGTCATGTGGCGGCGAACCAACTAGACTCGTTGGTTTTCAAAAAGAGGTGGTGGACACCGTCCTTTTTTTGTCGGCCCGTTTTTCTTTCGACTATCTTTCTGTAGTGAGTAAGAAAAGACTCAAACGCGATCTGCTGAGCAGTTTATTTTCAGTACCCCTGTACCGAACTGTCGTTTGTGACGGAGGGCAAGATGTGCTCAAGCGGGTCAAGCGCATGTGTGTTCCACCCTCAGTCAAAACGTTCTTTTATAAATTGCATACAAATACTTTACCTGTTAAGGTTTTTCTTAAAGAAAAAGGAATAGATGTGCCATGGTCGGTTGACTGTATTTTGTGTAAAAAACCCGAGACCATAGAACATGTTTTTATTTTTTGTTGGGACGCTGTTTTTTTTTTTTGGGATGTGCTCCAGCGAACATTGAAAAAAGAATTAAGTATTCACCCAACTGGCATCCGGTTCCTCAACGTTACTAACGACGACCTTGTGCCCTATGATATGTTTTTCCTTCTGGGTCTGTGCAGCATATGGCGCTCGCGCATGGCCGTCAGGCATGCCGACCCCAATGCGAAAGAAGTACGGTATTACTTTTTCAGTTTTGTTAAAAGAATAGAGAGTGTATTTTCTAAGTGTGTGCCGAAGCCCGAGTGGCTAGGCATTTGTCAGAGCCTGCTCGATATGCGAGATTTTTAACATGTTCTGCAAAAGTCCTGCAGAGCTTTTAAAGTGAATTGACATGTTCGTGTTTTGCAATAAAGAAAAAAAAAAGTTCGTTCAGTAGCTCAGTGGAAAGACATCCGATTTACACGCAGCGGGCACGGGTTCGATCCCTGGTGTGGGTGAACCATTTTTTTTTTGGTCAAGCATTTTGCGATGTTTACAGTTCTTTTTTTTTTTTTAACAATTATCACTGAAAAAAAAAAAAAAACAATTGTTGTGGACGATACATCGCTGAACTAAATGGTATGGGATTTCATATGTGACACCTGCGAACTCAATGTAGTCACTTTCCACAAAATGCAAGGAGCATATGAATCGGGTTGCCTCCGCTTTCCGAGCTTCGCGTAACTGTTCTATAGGAATTGCAGCCAGCCATTGATCCCGAGCCGTCGATCTTTCGGAAACTTGTGCACTCTGCCGCACAATGCCACTTTCAAATGCAGGACATGTGAGGCAACTCTTCACGCAACATCTTGCGAGTATTCTTTTCGGAGCCGATCACGGGAATTCGCCTCACTACGGCACTCGGGCACTCACTACTAATTGCCAACACTTAAATGTACAAAACAACTTATCTTGAAGTACAGAACAGCGAGCGGGACAAACATAACTGCAAAGGAATCGCACGGCGAGCGAACGCATTTCGTCTGCTACACGCGGAGAAAAAAAAGACAAAACAAAAAAACCGTACGGTCGGGTGTAGCCACGTGACTTCCGCCAGTCTCACTATCCTCTCCACTTCCCCGTGTGGTGCGGGAGTTTCGGTTTCGCTTTCGAGCAGTTGCGTTTTTTTGGCTTTATTAAAAAAATACGTGACTCTGTAGCAAAATATTAATTGGGTAGTATTCCGACACCATAATAAATCGCCTGACAAAAAAGGAAAAAAAAATTTTGGGGGGTGTCAGTGTCCCTTTAAGGAGTGAAGTTACAGAACATAAATGTAAGTACAGAAGTGAAGGCGGGTCGCCAAGCCACAACGCAGCCGGAGATCGCGTTGCGACGAACGCAATTACGTGAACGTAAACGAAGGTACACAAGCTTTGGCGGGTCGGCAAGCCACAATACAAAGTCGAAAACCGCATCTAGCAGCTGCAACCGAACTTTGTGCAAAATATTTTTACCCGGGTGACCGTAACCACGTGAATGTAAACCGAAGTAAACAAGCGGAGGCCGGTCGGCAGGCTACAGCAGAATTGGAGATCGTGCCCTGCCTGGGCATCGTACCGGCGTGGGGTAGTGCATCGCTACCGCGTGGTGCACGTTAAAGACTCCAGGCTAGCGGTTGTACTGCACTGGCTAAATTTCTCATCTACAGCTGGGAGACTCGTCGCCCCCTTGAGGCAGACCAAGTTCTAGGCTGTATAAACATACACACTCCTCAATATTTTTTTTTTGAGATCGTGCTGATCGTGCGATTGCGCCTCGCAGCCGTCCTGACTTTGCGCCCTTTTGCGCCATCTCTTTCCGTGAGCAATAGTTCCGCCGATAGAGGGCGACACAAAGAAGCAATGAATTAAAAAATACATTGTTTTTTTTTGTTTGTTTTGTTTTGAAGGGAGCAAGTCTCACTTTTATTAGTGAAAACGGGTCCCAGGCAGCACACCAATGTTGGTCCGACATTGGCCTAACATTGGCTAACACCGGCCTCAATATTGGACAATATTGGAAGCGCTACCCCATCCAACGTTGGCCCAGTCATTGGTGCCAATGTTGGGCCACTGTTCAGCCATCGTTCCAGCCAATGTTGGCCCCATCGTTGGTACCAATGTTGGGCCATTGCTAAACCATGGTTCCAGCCAATGGTGGTCCCACATTGGCAAAGACCGGCGTAATATTGGACAATACTGGAAGTGCGATCCGATCCAATGTCTGCCGTCATTGGTGCTGATTTTTGGCCATCGTTGCACTCGCCCAGCTGTTTGCAAGTGCACTCGCCAAGTTGTTTGTAAAAAAAAGGCACACAGACACAAGGGATATTTTTGAAATCTCCTAAAAGTTTATTACACACAGCCTATTCTGTAGACAAGTACAAACTAAGCAATTTGTAATATGTGAAGAGGTACTACTCGGCTGTTATACAACTGAGAAGATTGCAAAGCAAACAACAACAGGGGTAATTGTTGGGTAGTGTCCAGTATCCCGACAGCTGGCAGAATTTTTCCCCGAAATTCTACCGGTAGTCGCCCCTCATTGGCGGTGCAATTAGTTCATCGAACGACATTTCATCGACAGATCGTTTCATCAACACGCGATGTTTTATAAAAAAAAACTCAGAATAGCATTTTTTTTTCTTTTGCAAAGAATTGTTGCAGACTTACCGTGAAGCGGCGTGAAAAGGTGGGCTGGTTCAGTGAGCACGCGCCTCAGGAATACACGCGCTTTGAAATGCCCCTACAGCGTGAAATTTGAGTAACGAATGTCAAGGAAACGTTGCGCCTCAGGAATACAGGCCCGACAAAATGCCCCTACAGCGTGCAATTCGCATAACAAATGTCGATGAAACGTGAATGTCGACGCAACGTGTATTCACAAAAAGGTGGTCACGAAACGTGTTTTCGCGAAACGCAGAATGAATAAGGAAGTCAGTATTCTACCTGCAGTTGTGTCATTATTTCAGACATTATGGCAGGCGACTGTCGGTAAGATTGCAGGAAAATTATTCTCCCGGCTACCAGGAGATAGGCACTGCCTAGTTCTAGAGGGTATCCGGAAAAGTATACCCGTAGAAGAACGGACAATGATCACCAAGTAGGTTACAGCGCTCTTACGTTGAAAATACCGGACTTGAAAGATGTAATCCGAGGTAGATGTCGACACGGACACTGCAGACCAACCACACAAACTTGAAGGAAGTGATCCGTGAAGATTCAACACGATGTAGCACACGCTGCCGTTTGCCGAACCGAACACTAAACGATTCACAAGAATGTCTTGCGCTTCTTTGAAGAAATCGATACGGGCAGGACTTTTCGAACGAGATACCATTTACCACAGAAGCGAAATCCACAGCAGGCCCGCAGGCTGCATCGCACGCGAAACTAGGTCCGGTCTTCGCAGGCATTCCATAGAGTAATATAGTAAACGTAAAGAGAGGACACTGAGGCCGATTCGCGGCTCAGATAGTGCGTTTAATGCCCTCCGCTACGTGGCGCTTTTCTGTAATTTGGTTAATATTAATTAGACCTCTCTCTCCAAGGCGTATTTATTTTTTAAATTGCTACGCTTTAAAATTATGTAAAGTACTTAAAACGACTAAATAGTTTAAATCAAATACGTCACAAAAACCACGTGATGAATGGCGCCTGCCATGGCCTGCCTGCCTGCACGCCGTCACCTCTGCTCGTCCGTGCGGTCCGTGCGTCGTTCGTCCGTGCCGTGCCGTCCGTGCCTTGCCGTCCGTCCCGTTCGTCGTGTTTCCTGCTGCAGCGTGTTCGGTCGACTTTGCTTGAAACAAAGTGACGCATGACCGCCCGCGTGCTCGCATGCTCGGCGTGAGTTTGTGGAGCTGAGCGGCTTGATATGGCTTGAGCTTCTCGTGTTTCCGTCGGGCTGTCAGGGCCTAGATTTTTAAAGAAAAGGTAAGTCGTTTTGCTCATTTGTCTTTCGACTGTGTTGTAAAGCTGGCGTTTGAATTTGCTAAGTCTGGGTTGCCGTCCGACGCCCCTCGGGCAGAGCTTTGTTCATGCGTGTTCAAGTGATATCAGACAGCTGTGGATTGCTGTTGAGGGGACTTATGCCGTCATAGATTGAAGTTAATTCACTGACTAAAGCTGGGTCGACAGTCGTTCGCAGTGCGACGCATTCGGGGCAAGGTGTCCATTGAGTCATATTGATATTTTGACATGTATTCTTTCAATGGCGCATCGCTGCTTTGATTTATCATATAAAGTGCAAAAGAAGCGAACCAGCGAACGTCGCTCAAGCGAGCTACTAGGCTTGTGTGTACCGCCATACGAGCTGCAGTTACGACGACAAACGCATGCATAGAATTTCGGGGGAAAAAACTGCGAGACACAGTATCGAATTTAGATATTTAATAAAGTTCCCAAGCAGCATATATATCCTATGGACGTCCACGGGACATCCAGGATAGGACATCCATGTAACTTTAGGACACTCTGAGGATGTACGGAGGACCGTGTGTGCTGCTAGGGCTTGCTATTCAAACATGGTGCCCACTACATCGCTACATCACCAAATGGAGCTCGAAATTTAGGTCTTTGGTTCGCTGACATTATTTTCTATGTAAGAAAGCAAAATTCAAAATATTGACGGCTAATTTACCAGAAACAGTAGAGATAGATTAGTCTTACTCATTTTGGCCATACCGCCGTACTATGCTAAAATTTCTGTTTTACTCTTGAGGACGACATTCGAACGTTGGGTAAAACCAGTCGGACGTCACTTGAACACTTGGTTGGAGTGCTGTGGGATGGCACTCTAGACACTGCGTTCGAATTATGATGCATGAAGATTGCGTAAACTTCACAATATTTCTTTCACCCATCTGTGTTAATATGCGTCATGGGTTTATTGTAACATTGCGTCATGGCAATAGCTAGATTATCTTGTGACATTTTTTAATTCTCTATCAGTTTATTTTTTCACCAGCCGCTATTGTGCTACCTTCCGATGGACTAGAGGAACGCGCCATTGGCTAGGCTTCAGTAGATGTTAAACTCTCCCTCCCCCGCTGGCCCAGGTTATGTCCTACGGAAATTACTGCTGCGTGGTCTGGTGTGCCAACAATGGGAAAACAAAGCCAAATGTCAAGTTTTTTCGAATTCCACGTGACCCAAGGTACGTATAGATCCTAAGGCTGTCCTTACAACATTTGATCGAAGCATAACATTTTGAAATGAGAACTAGCAAAAACAATTTCTTCCATGTCACTTTGGTTTATGGACACCAATATCTTTCAGGATTTTAGGGTTATCTTGCCTCGGGCCTAAATTGATTGCATACCCTGGTGGGTATGCAATCTGTTTGTTTAGCTGTATTGCACTGTAGAGTAGCATGAAGAAGAAAAACAAACTCTTCAGAACGTGAACAATTTGCTGAGAGGTGCCATACCAAACGGCAGTGAAATATTAAAAACAAGACTCATATATTTGGAGTTTATTTGACCCTTACAGTATGTGTAACCTTGGTGGTATATACAATGTTCTGCAGGTCAAAAGCATGGCTACAGTACGCCAGACGTCCTGAGCTCCTAGGAAAGACAGCCAAGGAGCTCTATGCGGGGTATCGCCTGTGTAGTGAGCATTTCACAGCCAAGGACTTTTTGGATCGTGGGAAGACAAGGCTGACCAAAACGGCTATCCCTACGGTTCGGCCGCAAATGCTTAGGCCATCTGTAACAGCCCAAGGTAACATATTTTTTATTTGCAGTCTGTACGGAGTTCTATTATATTTTGATTTTAGGCAGCGCCAACTCTACGTCACTGATGCCAACTGCCAGCATGCTGTCAACGATGCTTCCTGACAGTCTCAAAAGTTTTAATCTGATTTAATTAGTTTTTATTATTAGTTTGTGCTTAATTGTTTTATCTAATTCATTTAGCATTTTTGTACATTATCCCTGTAATGTCCCTGCGCATACTGTTGCTCAGAACCAATATCCGGCCCAGTTTGTTGGATAATTTGTTTAAAGCACAAGGTCAGCTGCATTGAATTACGGTAATTTGTGTCCTGCAATCAAGAAGGGCAGTTCTGCCAGTGCAGTATGACTTCTTACAAGGCATCCTAGGTGTGTATCAAACAATAGTGATATAAATGAAAGATAAGGCAGGTCAACGCGCCCCTGTTCATATCGAATTCGACAAGAGGACTCGTGCCGTCTGAGCCATCTTCCTGACACTCATGTTTACAGAGTCAGCTTTAGTTCCCCATGCTGTTATGTTTTCATGCACTAGCATACCGGGCCGCAGCAATTTAAGATATTACGAGATTCCTAAGTGCCTTTTCAAGACCCGCCGGATGCTGTGTTTCGCCATTGATTAATATTGCTCAACATTAATTTTCATCAATAAGGGATTTCAATGCCCTTTCAAAGTGCTGAATATTTTCTGTTCCTTTGAAAGGTAACACACCTAACCTATCATTCGCCTGTAGCAGGGATTCTCCATCTGAAGCTTTATAAGCAGGTATTCATATCTGAGAAGCCAAAATGTTTCAGAAGAACCGGTGGCGACATGTCCCTGTGACGTTCCATTGGAGGGAAGCAGAACGTCGCATCCCACAGCAGCTTCTGGTGAGATAATTTATTTTAAATCAGCGGCTCATATCTGACAAGGAAACGCTTTTTAGAAAAGCCGATGGCGGAACTAAGCCCCAAGGATGTTCGATTGGAGGGCAGCGGAACGTCACCTTCGGCAGCTGCTCATGGTGAGATCATTTCTTTTAAAACAGCTGCTCATATCTGACAAGCAACCGTTTTTCAGAACAACCGATGGCGGCACGAAGCCCCGGGAATGTTCCATTGGAGGGCAGTGGAACGTCACCTTCAACAGCTTCTCATGGTGATATCACTTATTTTAACACAGGGGCTTATACCTGACAAGCAAACGTCTTTCAGAAGGACCGATGGCGGCACCAAGCCCCGGGAATGTTCCATTGGAGGGCAGCGGAACGTCACCTTTGGCAGCTGCTCATGGTGAGATCATTTCGTTTAAAACAGCTGCTCATATCTGACAAGCAACCGTTTTTCAGAACAACCGATGGCGGCACCAAGCCCCAGGAATGTTCCATTGAAGGGCAGTGGAACGTCACCTTCAACAGCTGCTCATGGTGAGATCATTTATTTTAAAACAGGGGCTCATACCTGACAAGCAAACGTCTTTCAGAAGGACCGATGGCGGCACCAAGCCCCGGGAATGTTCCATTGGAGGGCAGCGGAACGTCACCTTTGGCAGCTGCTCATGGTGAGATCATTTCTTTTAAAACAGCTGCTCATATCTGACAAGCAACCGTTTTTCAGAACAACCGATGGCGGCACCAAGCCCCGGGAATGTTCCATTGGAGGGCAGTGGAACGTCACCTTCAACAGCTGCTCATGGTGAGATCACTTATTTTAACACAGGGGCTTATACCTGACAAGCAAACGTCTTTCAGAAGGACCGATGGCGGCACCAAGCCCCGGGAATGTTCCATTGGAGGGCAGCGGAACGTCACCTTTGGCAGCTGCTCATGGTGAGATCATTTCGTTTAAAACAGCTGCTCATATCTGACAAGCAACCGTTTTTCAGAACAACCGATGGCGGCACCAAGCCCCGGGAATGTTCCATTGGAGGGCAGTGGAACGTCACCTTCAACAGCTGCTCATGGTGATATCACTTATTTTAACACAGGGGCTTATACCTGACAAGCAAACGTCTTTCAGAAGGACCGATGGCGGCACCAAGCCCCGGGAATGTTCTATTGGAGGGCAGCGGAACGTCACCTTTGGCAGCTGCTCATGGTGAGATCATTTCTTTTAAAACAGCTGCTCATATCTGACAAGCAAACATTTGTCAGAAGAACCGGTGGCGACATGTCTCTGCGACGTTCCATTGGAGGGAAGCAGAACGTCGCATCCCACAGCAGCTTCTGGTGAGATTATTTATTTTAAATCAGCGGCTCATATCTGACAAGGAAACGCTTTTCAGAAAAGCCGATGGCGGAACCAAGCCCCGGGGATGTTCGATTGGAGGGCAGCGGAACGTCACCTTTGGCAGCTGCTCATGGTGAGATTATTTCTTTTAAAACAGCTGCTCATATCTGACAAGCAACCGTTTTTCAGAACAACCGATGGCGGCACGAAGCCCCGGGAATGTTCCATTGGAGGGCAGTGGAACGTCACCTTCAACAGCTTCTCATGGTGATATCACTTATTTTAACACAGGGGCTTATACCTGACAAGCAAACGTCTTTCAGAAGGACCGATGGCGGCACCAAGCCCCGGGAATGTTCCATTGGAGGGCAGCGGAACGTCACCTTTGGCAGCTGCTCATGGTGAGATCATTTCGTTTAAAACAGCTGCTCATATCTGACAAGCAACCGTTTTTCAGAACAACCGATGGCGGCACGAAGCCCCGGGAATGTTCCATTGGAGGGCAGTGGAACGTCACCTTCAACAGCTGCTCATGGTGATATCACTTATTTTAACACAGGGGCTTATACCTGACAAGCAAACGTCTTTCAGAAGGACCGATGGCGGCACCAAGCCCCGGGAATGTTCCATTGGAGGGCAGCGGAACGTCACCTTTGGCAGCTGCTCATGGTGAGATCATTTCGTTTAAAACAGCTGCTCATATCTGACAAGCAACCGTTTTTCAGAACAACCGATGGCGGCACGAAGCCCCGGGAATGTTCCATTGGAGGGCAGTGGAACGTCACCTTCAACAGCTGCTCATGGTGATATCACTTAT
This sequence comes from Ixodes persulcatus, assembly GCA_013358835.2. NCBI lineage: Eukaryota > Metazoa > Arthropoda > Arachnida > Ixodida > Ixodidae > Ixodes > Ixodes persulcatus. The sequence goes on from JABSTQ010003553.1 coordinate 30,193, forward strand.
TTTAACACAGGGGCTCATACCTGACAAGCAAACGTCTTTCAGAAGGACCGATGGCGGCACCAAGCCCCGGGAATGTTCCATTGGAGGGCAGCGGAACGTCACCTTTGGCAGCTGCTCATGGTGAGATCATTTCGTTTAAAACAGCTGCTCATATCTGACAAGCAACCGTTTTTCAGAACAACCGATGGCGGCACCAAGCCCCGGGAATGTTCCATTGGAGGGCAGTGGAACGTCACCTTCAACAGCTGCTCATGGTGAGATCATTTATTTTAAAACAGGGGCTCATACCTGACAAGCAAACGTCTTTCAGAAGGACCGATGGCGGCACCAAGCCCCGGGAATGTTCCATTGGAGGGCAGCGGAACGTCACCTTTGGCAGCTGCTCATGGTGAGATCATTTCTTTTAAAACAGCTGCTCATATCTGACAAGCAAACATTTGTCAGAAGAACCGGTGGCGACATGTCCCTGCGACGTTCCATTGGAGGGAAGCAGAACGTCGCATCCCACAGCAGCTTCTGGTGAGATTATTTATTTTAAATCAGCGGCTCATATCTGACAAGGAAACGCTTTTCAGAAAAGCCGATGGCGGAACCAAGCCCCGGGGATGTTCGATTGGAGGGCAGCGGAACGTCACCTTCGGCAACTGCTCATGGTGAGATTATTTCTTTTAAAACAGCTGCTCATATCTGATAAGCAACCGTTTTTCAGAACAACCGATGGCGACAAGCCCCTGTGGTATTCCACTGGAGGGTACCAGCGCGTCACATTCCACAGCGGCCTGTGGTAAAATAAATCTCCTACACAAATTGAGTTTATGCAAACATTCGTATTTAACAGTGACACATTTTCCAGAGCAAATGGGGATGGCCAGCTCTACATGGCCAGCTTTTGGACCGCTGCACTCCATCTTCGTCTGTTGGCCATTCTGAATCATCTGGAACCTGTGAGTATAAATTGACTTCTCTACAGATTTAAGCACTGCAAAATTGTGTTAAGTACCTCTACATTTAGTATGCACATTGCTTCAAATTAGGTGACATTATTGTCACTTCATTTTTGTGCTGGCCTTAATAACTTGGAACATCACTACAGCGCTCTAGGTGACGGCGAACATAAGCTTTGAAGTGTGGCACCGTGAAATGCTCTGAAAAGGGGTGGTTTCCTAGTAATCTGTGCTTCCTGTAGTAATTTGCCAATCCTGTTACATACAGTTCTCATTTTGGATGACCCTGTTGAATGTAGTGATTGACTACGCGATTATTCAATATTTGAAAGATTCATCAATTTATGTTAATACAGTTTTCGTGGTGAAATTATTGCAGCTTAAAGACTAAGAGCTAGTTTAATTTATTTCTGATAGCAGCCATTTGTGTATAAACAGTGGTAACGGAACATGCGGAGCAAATGCCCACTCACAATTTGGAGATAATCATGAAAAATTCAGAGATGTATGCTTCTTATGCCCGAAAGCAAAAATGCAGAACAGCCAAAGGTTGGGGGGAAGGGGGGGTCACCACTTTGAGGCTCGTGCACGTGTCAAGCTTCACCTTTTACGTCGGTGTGCTTGGAGAAGCAGCTGAAGCGGATGAGCATTTATGTTAGGTGGGTGGGTTTTTAAGTCTGGAGCTGGACCTTGATGCGTGCTTTGTTTATTTCGCAAACGTTTTGAAAGTAGCGGGGGGCACATATTGCAGCAGGGGTAAGTGGCCGGTATTCGGCGGTGTCGTTTTTGTCGGGTTGTACTTTTATCATTTTTGTGTAGCCTGACTTATGCGCTTTCGCTATTGTTTTGGCAGGCTCTGGTCGTTCAACACCTGCTTCCGCCAAGCTCTCAAGGAGGCCCAGGGACGTCATAAAACGGCTACAAGCAAAGGTTTCAAGTTACAGAAAGACAATATCAAGACTGCGCAAGCAACAGAAGCAAATGCCTCAAACAGCTGCTGAAGCACTTGAAATGGTGCGTCCGTTTGTGACAGAAGAGGTTTTTGGACTTATCTCGTCGCATGTAAAATTAGGGCGCAAGGGACGAGGAAAACGGTTTCCACTGTGGCTCAAGAAGTTTGCTTTGCATCTGAACTTTCATGGCCCACAGGCATACCGTTTTCTATCGTTACATTTAACGCTTCCTACACAGCGTTCACTGCGTAGGTGGCTGTTGAACGTAAAAATGACTCCTGGTATTATACCTGGTGTCATGTCCTCCATCGAATCTCAAACGCGGTCTTGGAATGCACGTGATCGTGTGTGCACCTTGATTTTTGATGAGATTGTTTTAAAGAAGAACTTGACATACGACCCTGCACACGACATTGTCCATGGATTTACAGATGACGGTGTTCAACGAACCTCGACCATTGCAGATAGAGCCTTGGTTGTTGTGCTCTCTGGAATTTCCAGGAGGTGGGTTCAGCCCCTCGCATACACTGTTGGGCACACTTCAACACCGTCTTCTGTTATCCGGAGCCTCCTGATCTCTCTCATTCTAGAGCTTAAGACCGTTGGCTTCACAGTAAAGGCCGTGGTCTGTGATCAGGTTGCTTCAAACGTAAGCTTAGCCAACCAACTTGGTGTATCTGCTGATAAGCTATTTTTTGAAGTCGACAAAGATCATGTTTACTTTATCTTTGATGTTCCGCACCTCATCAAAACCACCAGAAACAATCTCCAAGCACACAAACTTTGCATTGGGGATGAGGTCATTGAGTGGTCCCATATTGTTGAACTTTATCGTTCTACTCATGAGATGAGGTTGCGATTGGCTCCAAAACTTACTGAGAGGCACATTTTTCAAGAACCTTTTAGTAACATGAAAGTAAAGCGTGCCACACAGGTCCTGAGTGCCTCAGTCTGTCTTGCCATTCTATCCCTTGTTTATGCCAAGGAGCTTCCTGAGGCAGCCATGGCTACAGCCTATTTCTGTGATAGAATGGACCGACTTTTTGATTGTTTAAATAGCTCGCAATTCAAGAAGACGGGGCAGAAATTGCGTCATGCCATTCTGAAAGGAGAATCTGAGATACTCGATTTCCTTCACCAGCAACTCGCATGGATTTCAACATGGAAGTTCTAAAGTAGGAGGCAGCCACAAAGCATCATAGGGTGGCAAGTTACAATACAGAGTGTCCTCATGCTCTGGGGGGAGCTTACAAACAGCCATGACTTTAAATTCTTACTTACTCGACGCCTGCAGCAAGACCCACTGGAGAACATTTTTGGGGCAATACGACAAATGCTGGGCTGCAATACAAACCCAAGTGTGAATCAGTTCACCTCAGGACTGAAACACATAGGGATAAAGAAACTGTTCAGACTGTCAAACAATGGAAATGTAGAGGATGAAAAGGCTGACCTCCTCAAGGAGTTGCCAATATTTTCGCACCATGAACGTTCCATTGCAGACAACGTGGAATGTTTTCCAGTTGATAACTTCCCGCCACTAGAAGATATTTCTGAGCTGGCATCAGACATCAGGTCTAACATAATTGATGACTCGTGCACTTACTACGTTGGGGGCTATTTGGTCAAACTTTTCCTTGAACAGACAACCCACAGCTGTGGCTGTTCTAAGCTGCTAAAGGATGAGTCTGACAACTTGACCAGGCCTCACCAGTATTTTCTTATGCTTAAAGTATACCACGTGCCTGGGAAACTCTTCGGGAACCTAGTAGTACCATCACAGGCTGCCTTTAACTTCATTCAGAAACTAGAAAATCACTTTCTTGCCGTAATAGAAAGTGTAGCGCATGTTCGAGGAGAGTGTGCTGCCTTGTATCACACACTCTCAGGGCTGGGTGGTTTCAGCCTTTGCTCAGAGGAGTGTCACAAAAGGTTTTTAAAAATGTTTTGTCGAATACGCTTGTGTTGGCATGTTCGATTTCTTAACCGGAACTTGGACAAAGTTCGGTTACACTCTTCAGTTGCTGGTAAGCAACTAGATAAGTTTAACTGTTAATAGCTTAATAGCGTATTAACAGAGGCGGTTGCCAAATCAAAAACAAAGTGCTTATTAATTTGGCAGTGTAGCTTGCACTCCAAACATTTGTTTTCTTTATTTCCAGGAAATACACAAATATTTATCCACTTTCTACAGAATTTCTATAGAAAATAGTGTATAGAGGCTATAGATATTTGGAAGAAAATGTGTCCACTTGTGTACCTTCTGTCTATATATTTTTGGACGTTTTTTTTTCTGAAGTAATACTTCTTTCCTGAACAAATGTATTTCGGGGAATGTTTAGGGACGTTGAATCATGGTTGAATAGCTATGGTTGAATCTTGTGAAATTCCAAATAGAGTTCTCATTGTTTTTTTTTGTTTTTGTTTTTTGTAATGGCTCGCTTGCAGTGAGTTTCAGGCTATGCCATTTCGTGTGTTTTATATTAGCCGGAAATTTGGATTTTGTACTATCCGGTGTGTGCTTCGCCTGGTAATGATAGCGATGTCTCTTTTATTTCTGCACTTACTTCCCGTGCCCGAGTCGGCGTGAAGCTGAATGGATCATTCAGCATGTTCCCTGTGGAAAGCTTTTGTTAACTTGGTTCCGCTAAAAATCTATTACGAAGTGTACGATATGCCGAACTCCTTCATATTCATTTATTTTTGTGAGTATCTATTTCTTATAAAACATACAGAGCTTCTGAAGTAAATCATGTACATATGAATGTGGTCCAATAAAATGTTTTCAAACCACTTATTGTTGTTGACCCCAAAGCATCCCAAAATGCTCCACCAGCCAGGAGTCAATGTGGCGATTATGTACTTCAATGTGTACAATAAGCTGAAATTTTGTTCCGACACATTTTGCAGAAATTATATCGTAAAAATTAAAATAAATCTGCGTCAACATAAAAAAAAAAGAATCATCGGCTCCGGGAGTCAAGGAGCTCCCGAGAGCCTTGCGAGGAGGGAGGCGAAAAGGAAAGAAAGGGAGAAAAAGCGAAGAAGAAGGGTACCGAAGAACCAAGACAAAAATGCCCAAACCGAAACCGAAACTAAATTGACCGGAACCGGAACTAGATTATGTTTAATGCCGCCCGCTCAGAGCGCTAGCTGTCACTGCTCTATCTGGGCCGCTGGGGCCTATGGCAGTGTCCGCTCTTTACCTTGTGTATATTACTCTATGGGCATTCTGGGTTTGTCAACCGCTAATGCGTCATCCGTCAAACCACGTGACCACGCTTCTGCCGTTTCCCGCGCACAGAGAGCGGATTCAAGCGATAAAAAGTACACGGTTCATTGGTCCGGCGAGTACGCACCGTCTACCACGCCTTCAGCTTAGGGAGAGAGAGAAAACGAGAGAAGGAGTAGAAAGGAAGCAGGCCAGAACGGGGGGTGCGCTTACAAAGGCTAATCTTCAGGGGCATCTCAACAATGAACACAGCGAAAGGAATTTGTCACTTGTACCCAAGATTGATAGTGCAGTGGATGTTATGCGTGGCCTTGGGCTGGCAGGTTCCGTGCTCTGCCTTATCACCAGCTTCGAGACTGTAGTCACGTGACCCTAACCGGAGACACGATTGGCCTAAAACACGCATAGCGTCTATCCTGCTGTCAATGCCGATTGAACAGGACAGCTCTTTGAAGGCCAGCTTTTGAACTTCTAAAGAAGCTGTCCAGCGCAAAAGTGATTCTAAATGGGGCAGTTTGAAAACACTATGTTTTACGTCGTACAACCCACACTATTATTTAGAATGAAGAACTTAGCGCGTCTATTTTTTGCGCACGATGTCCACAAATAAAGATATAAATATAAATAAATATATATATATTTTTATCAATAAATTTAAAATTATTTGTACAGTGTAAGGTTCGCGTTTTTAAACTTCAAATTTTTTTACGAAAGAGTTACACATAAAAGACACCATGGACAGCACATCGTCCGTCTTTCAACACACGATGAATCGCCGACGCTCGCAGACAGAAGGTTGCGATGCTGCGTGGACGGTTTCTGAAAGATGCTGCGTAGGGTATACGCCGGGCGCAACGGCTTCACGACCGTTCGAAGGGCAGAGGATTCGCGACGACAAAGTAGCGTCTTGCAACTTCAGTAAGCTAATGGGGCTTGAGAGTCCCACGCTCACATTTCCGCAGAGCGAGCGCGGCCGGCCAGCTCGAGGCGCAGTATGCTCTCGCGTCACGATTGCTTCGTCGTTGCTCTGCCTACACTGATGATATCTGCACTGGCAGTTGAAGCAGCCCTCTCGAGACTTCATTCGAGTCCCATAGACGACTTTATAGCGCTATAGACTCTCGTAAAACTTAGAGTAGAAGTCACCTCGGTTGCGGCGTAAGCGGCGGCTTTATGTTTGTTGACACCTGCGTCGACAATGACGAAATAGGCACAGAAACATTAAATATAAAGTATTGAGCACGCAGAAAGAAATACAAACATGGCAGCGGCACGGACAAAGTAGAAGACGTTAACGCTACGTAATGCATTTACATACAAAATACACTGGAAAAGACAAAAATAATTAAATCTAAAAAACGGAATTAAGTTGTCAACGCCGAGGTAAGGCAATGCGAAGGGAGAGCAGCCGGCAAAAAAACTGCAATAGTCCAATAGGCAGCTAAGGATGTATTTGTGATCGTGGTTACAAAGCACCGGCGACGTACGCCACACGAAGTTGGCTAAATACAATTCTCGCCCCGAGCGAGCGCATGAATGACTCTTTTCCACTTTCCTACCTCTGCAAGGCAAAAAAGAGGGTCGCGGGTCTATAGCCTAGGCGACACAAATATCGATAAGCCATTGGTAATGGCAGTACAATATTGACCAGCCTATTCAAAGACATAACCAATATTGGTGATGCCTTGGCTTTGACAGTTTAATGTTAACCAGCTTAAGCCAGCGCAGATTCAATATCGCAAAGCCATTGGCTCTGACAGTCCAATATTGTACAGGTTATGCCGGCGTATATCCAATATTGGACAGCTTATGCCGGCGTATAGCCAGTATCAGAAAGCCAGTGGCTCTGACAGTCTAATATTGGACAACTTATGCCGGGGTATATCCAATATTGGAAAGCTATTGGCTTTGACAGTCCAATGTTGACCAGCCTATGCCAACGTATCACCAATATTGGAAAACCATTGACTTTGATAGTCCAATATTGTCCAATGTGATTCCAATATTGGGAAACATATGGCTCAGTTGGGCCATTGTTGGGCCATTCTTTGCCACATCAAATCCAATGTTGGCCCAATACTGTGTGCTGCCTGGGGTAAAAATAATTAACAAAAAGAATACCGGCAAGCTGATGAACCGGAAAATCAAGCGGAAAATAACACGAGCCAGATATCGCCGATAGCCGAGGTCAGCCGTAAATCCATATCCGAATCCATAGTAGTGTGAGTGGTCCGTCGTGTTTGTGCTTACGACGACGCACGTGCCGTTGCAAACTTCATCGAATTTATCCCAGCGTTTGTGTCACGACCACTTCGCCAACTCCGGAATCCAAACATCATGGCAAGCCAAGCAGAGGACAGATCGCGCTACCTCAAATAACGTTCTAGTGCAAACGTAGGTTGGCTTTCTGGGTTTGTCCAAAAACAAGACAGGAAACTCGACCATGAGTTGACACTAATCGGCGAGTTCCGCGTTATTCGCAGTTTTCGAAGTATTCGAAGAACTCGAATACTTCGAACAGCGAAAGTGCGAAGCGAATCGAATAGCAAGCATTATTCGCGAAGTATTCGAAGTTGCGAATATTCGCACACCCCTACTTTTTACCCTCGAGAAAGAACAAAGCGTTTATGCTGCCGATGCTTGGTGCGATCGACATCGCGAAGCTGTAGAAGTCGTCATACAATTGGCCAAACCTGGAATAATAATCAAATCATGTTCATCTAACTATACCCGTAAGACAGGGTCACACGCGACAAAAAATATAATAAATAGAGTTTCTACGTTCATATTTCCTTGACTCTGAGAAGGTCGAGCCTCAGTTGAAACGTTGGTAAAAAATAGGATAAAACTTTTTAGATATAAATATAAGTTATAAAGATATAAATAACCAGGTCACTCCTAAAGTGATACTTAGAATGTCGGTTAAAGCAATACAATATAAACGCACGTTGACGTACCGTTTCTTGGTGTCGTTCAAAAACACACGGAGCACGGGCCGACAGTATATACCCCAGTGTCCTTTACATAGACGTCCATTGAGACAATGGCCGGCGTAAATGGCAAACAACTCAACCCCACTCACTGGATTTACTACCTCTAACCTACCCTTCATTAAGGCGGAAGCCTTATATGTCCTATTGCGCGAAAAGGCGTCGGCGTTGTGCCCGAAAGATGGCCATAAAAATACATCATCAAGAACGCGTCGCTCAAGGTCAAAGTGGACGCTTCTCAGAAATAAAACACGAAGAAAAGCACAGCAACGCAGATGCTTCGTCACGGAAGCCGTGGAGCCGGCGGGGGCGCCGCGCCTGTGCAATGGGGGAGCGTGATGTCACCGCCGAAGCACCGAGTGCACCGAATACACACACACCGAATAGAATACCGGCAGAAAAACAACTTTAATACGTGCAGAAACATTACTCGAAATCATTTCACCCGTGGGACTATTATGCTTTCGCATTCCTACACGTAAGCAATCTTAAATGTCTTCGGCCTTAGCCTCCGTTATACTCACAAAGCCTGGCAGTTCGATGACAGAGCCATAGAGTGCCTGGTCGCAGTTTGGGAGCGCGAGGATCTGGTAGCACAGAGTATTTCTTGGGGGGTCTGGTATTCAGCGCACAGCTTTTGCAGCGGCGACAACCCGAAACATGTTTTTCAAACCCGACGAGTAAAAAGCGGTAGGCCGAGGAACCCGAGGAGCACGAGCGGACATTCCATCGCTCGGGACAAGTGTGTTTCGGCGTCTCGCCGCAGCGGGGCGCCCGTTACATGCCTCTTGTTTAGCCTCTTGTCTGCCGCTCTACCTTTTCACTTTGGGCGGCCGCGTCTCGTTGCGATCTGCCAGGTTTTGTCAGTATAGAAGAGGCTATGCTCGTGCGTGATCTTTTTTTAGGGCGCAGCTCTTAGGCGCGCGTTCCCGGCTTGAGCGTCGTCGCCGTCGCCGTCGGCGTAACCGCGCGGTGCATTATGGTTCAATTTCCCCCCTAAATTTTGCGGAAAATTTTCCCCGCTAAATTGAGTGGAAAATTTTCCCCGCTAAATTTAGCGGAAAAGTTTCCTCGCTAACTTTAGCGAAAAAATTCCCCGCTAAGTTAAGAGGAAAAAATTCCCGCTGCATTTAGCGGGGAAAATTTCCCGGCCAATTTTAGCGGAAACTTTCCCCGCCAAATTTAGCGGAACAAATTCCCCACTAAATTTAGCGAAAAAATTTCCCCGCCAAATTTAGCGGAAAACTTTCCCCACCAAATTTAGCGGAAAAAATTTCACCGCTAAATTTAGCGGAAAGAATTCCCCGCTAAACTTAGTGGAAAAAATTCCCCGCTAAATTTAGCAAAAACAATTCCCCGTTAAATATAGCGGAAAAAATTACCCGCTAAGTTTAGCAAAAGAAATTCCCCGCTACATTTAGCGGAAACATTTTCCCCTAAATGGGAGGAAAGGAGGAGGGGCATAGCCTTCTCTCCAAACCCTCCCCTCCTCCTCCTCAAGTGCTGCGCTCTATTTCGGCGTTACAGGGGATTGTAAACGTCTTTCATTTTTTTTTAGAACGCAGCTCTTAGGCGCCTGTTTCCGGCTTGAACGACATAACCGCGCGTTGCGTAATGGGACGTTTGCAATAATGACGTCACCCGTCACGTCACTAGGGTCAGGAGGCCTTCACGAGGTCACTCGTGAAGGTCCCGACTTTCCCAGTGACCTTCACGAGGGCTTCACGGGTGACGTCACTAGGACGTCACGACGGTCCCGAGTGACGTCACGAGGGAGGAGGGAAGAGAAGAAGAGGAGGAGAGGAGGAGGGGAAGGAGGAGGGGAGGAGGATAGGGTACAGAGGAGGAAGAGGGACATACCTTCCTCTCCATACCCTCCACTCCTCCTCCTCAAGAGCTGCGCTCTAATTCGGCAATGCAAGGAATTGTAAACGTTTTTCATTTTTTGTATTATTGTTAAAAACCCGTGTTCGAAACAAAACGTGTCCTGCTGTGATAAAAAAAAAAAAAAACTAATATTATTTTTGATGAGCTCACCAAAAGCTGACGAACGAAAAGGGCTAGAACAAAGACGCTGAAACTTCAGACTAGAGGTGCGACTACAAAAATGCTAGAAGCGTTTAGAAGCAACTTTGTCTTAGACGAATAAGATGAAAAGCAGAACGAAAAAAACAAACAAGATATCCTGTTCTTGAGGAGAAGTGAAGTGTTCCATTATCCTTTGAGCAGCAGCACACGAGAATGTAACGCCTTCAGTTATCATCACATCGCTTTCAGTGCGTCCTCTCCTGTTGTGACGCCGGACACTGGTGTATGAATAAAAACTCTGTCTCTCTCTTCCCTGTTGTGACATTATGAAAATGGTCGTATGCACAATAACCGAGAGGGGCATTGTTAATTATTCTAAAAAAAACTTACTATCTCGAGCTTCTCGGAAACGCAAACAACCCGCTTGCTGTCCTCCTCTTCCCGTCTTCGATCGCAGAAACAAAAAAGGGGGTTAAAAAGCGGATATAGACACACTCATGTTTACCAACGAACCGGAGCTCCCCTAGCGTACGTCACCGGCGCCGCGCATGCGTGATGGAGTGTGGGCAAAAAGCTCGCCGTCGCCGATAAACAAACCATTGGAAGGCGATGTTGTCGGCGTCGGTACGAGTCCCCGTGCTTTATTTTGCGTTGGAACTGTCGATTCCAAGTCTTTCTGACAATGTCTGTTTACTCTGGCGGCCTCTGCGAAATTAACGAGGCTGTTTACACCGTAAAACGTCGCGCGAATAATGTGACATGCGGCGATTTTCATTCCGCGTGGACGACGCAGAATGGGCGGAAAGCCTGATTCGCATAATGAGATTCTGCTCGCTGTTTTCAGTCGTGACGTCGCTCGGGCTGCAAAAGCGTGGATCGTAGCTGGGAGGGTTGACGTTGATACTGAAAATCACAAGCAGAATCGGACCAAGTGAATTAGGCATAACAAGTTGTTGATGGCCACTGGTAACAATGATCAACATCTCATTGCATTAACTGCTTACACCGAGCCTAGATATCAGAACCCACCTTCAAACTTAGAAGTCTTTTGAGGCCTGCACTCACGTCTTATTGCAATTACCGGGTCAACGTTTGGTCTACGGGTCGCTGTCGTTTGAATAAGCAGACGACAACAGCCAGAAACTTTTGAAGGAGCAGACGACAGTTCGAACGATCAGGCTGCCGTTTGAACTTGAAGACGCACTGAACGTATATAGTCCGTAGGTGGTCCATACAACTTGGCGGTTTTCCCTTGTTCAGGTTAGAACAAAACAAATACATTTGACGACCAGAGGTATCCGTAAATTTAATCCAAAGTGCTTCACGCAGAAGCAATCGTGGTCCGACGGCCTCTGGTTTTTATCTTTCACGGTACCTTTCAACGTTCTCGAACGAACCGAGCAGGCAGAAAACACAAGAAAACTGACCTTCAAACCTTTCCCGACTTTTTTGGTACAGCCCCAGTCGCGGCGTTTTGACGAGAATGCAGGTTTTTGTCCGGTTTTTTTTCCAAAACAACGCACGAATGCACGTCCCGCATGGTGACTTCCACCCACAGTCCCAGAGCGGAAGTGCGCCCGACACGCCACCACCTGTGACGAAAAAGAGCTGAGTTCGTGTACACTACGCCAGCTTGCCCGCACTTAGAAGACATTTTGTTTTAAATAACCACCTGGATATTGTGAGTTTGTTGTTAGGGTTTGCAGGGACAAAAAATAATTTGGAATAGGCATTGTAAAGAAAGGCTTCGAGCAAGGGAAGAACGACAGACCTCGTGACCTCGTGTTGCGTTTCTCATTGCTTGTGACAGTGCACTGTTAGCAAAAATAACACGCCCAGACGTGTAAACCGTTGCCCCATAGCGGACACGTCGAAACGTGTTCGATTTACGCGCAGCCATGTGTGTTATTCGCCTACACACGAGGTGCCGTGTAAACTTAAAACGCTATACCGTGTCTGCTTTCCGAGAAACACGGTCCAGCGTGTTACTTATGAATCATGGCGGCCAGCAGCCGAGAACAGGCGAGAGACGAGCCCAGCGAGCCTCGCGACTTTCAGCCGAATTGAAAGCACACACTGTTCTCGTTCGATGTCTTTTATACACAGTAAACAGTCTCCAAGCGGCGGACGCAGCTACGTGCAAAGGTACGTACGTACGTGCGTCGTCGCCGGTCTGTGGCGTCGGCAGCTACGACGGAACAAGGAACCGCTAGACAGAAAAACGAATACCGAACTTACACGGATAAATAGCTCGAGCAAACTATTTGAAGTCGGGCAGTAACTTGCGCCACCTAGTGAGATTTCTAGCAGCCAGTGAAAAAAAAAAAAAACAATCAGGCGTTTGTTAATACGCTGAGAACTATCAAGTAGACAGCAACCTTACATAATCACAGACAACACGAGTACCACGTAGGACACAGCACCGACACATACACAAACACAACATCGACACAGCCCCCGACACTTCCTACAAACATCCTTTTCTCCCCGCGGCGTATATAAGCTTGACATGTGCGGGTGAGCTCTTTGGTCGCTGACCGTTACAGATTTATAGAAGACACAAAACACGGCACAATGGACAGCCGTGTGTAAGAACTGCTTGCATTTAAAAAGTGTGGAGGCAAAATCTGTAAAATTAATCCGTTGCGAAAAACAACGATGTATTAACAATAAATCTTAAACCGGCCATGAAAAAGTAAAAAGTTTTGTTAATTTTTTGCTCGACCAGTGTTATGAGCAGTCCGACTAGCTTAAATCAGATAGAAAAAAAAACAAATTATTAGGATTTTATCATTATGTATTCAATAAATAATGGAAATTATCCTTGCGCAAAGCATTTTTTATATAAGTATTTGTGAAGGACATCCGCCCAACACTTCACTTCCGCTAGTTGTAGTACGCGTACGGGAGCAGACGCCTTCACTTTTGGGGCGTTTTGATGCAGTTTGTTGTCGTATGTCGTGTCGGTGTCGAGTGGAGCGGTGGGGCTTGGGAGTTTGTGACCGGTGTTATTCGTGATCACTAATGTGGCGCTGATGCGTTTCTTATATTTTTTATACCGCCATTACCCCGAACATTGAAAATTCACGGGCCCGTGGCACTGCAGTATGTTGAATCGCGAGCTCCTTCTCTGTCGTCGTTTTTCTGGTAGCACTCGTGGATACTGCAAGCGTTTAAACAGTGTGCACCGTCTCGCCTACATCCGCGGTGATGTGCTCGACCTGTTCAATCTTATTGTTTCCGTCATTTTGGAGTACGTAAGGCAGTTATCTCGCTGCTCTGGTTTCGGTTATAAAAGCAAGACAAACCGCTCGTAGTTCCCGCCCTCAGTACACGTTGGACATCTTCCACACTTTGACACCGCATAACTGGATGCACGAGGATTTACATTTACTTCAGAGGTCACTCGCGCCGCTTCCTCACCGTCGAGTAGCAGTATCAGCAGCTGGCGACAAGCCGCGGATGAAAGGCTTGAGCATCAACAGCCCAAGTGCACTCGGTGCCGATGCGGGCGATGCGGGTTTCTGTCAACCGGTAGCCAAGCACAAACCGTGACCGTTCCAGCTCTTCGTCATGACACGGTGTTGCAGAGAGCAGGGTTTAATACAACTACACGGACCACCGAAGCGAACGCACTGTTATCGTAAATCTTGGCTTGTGATTGTGCCTTTGTAGATCATCTTATTCGTTTTGCTGGAGACGCAAACGACGGGCATATCAAAATCGTTTGCATATTCCGCATACCTCGCAAAAACATTTACCCAGTCCCCTTGCAAAAAGCACAAAACACGGAGTTCGCACCGTCCTGACCTACCAGTCTTTCACCTGCTTTAGAGCAGTTTGTACCTGCTAGTAGGTATGTCTACTGAAACTGCAACTTGAAACTAGGGGCAGTGCCAGAGAGAAAGGAGACAAAGTCTGGAAAGCTTTCTCGCTCTCCCAATTTCTCAACTCTCAAAGATTGTACCATAATAAATGCACCAACGCCTCTTCCCAAAGTAAAGAAAAAGCACTATGTTCACTACGTAAAAAATGGTCTCTGTTCACGTATCTGTGGGCAGGTAGGAAATCTTGCCCTAATTTATTCACACCGCATGATGAGCGCAACAAACTCACACGAGTCACACGAGATTTACAGGAAAATATCGGTGGTGACTTAAGTTTCCCTGAAATTTTGTATAACCGGTCGTTTGCAGGACCGAGTCATCTACTCGAGCGGTGTGCGTCGCTGTGCTAACACGTCGCTGTGCAAATGCAGTCCAACAACACGAAGCATAAAAACGGCAGATTTAGGACAACAATCCAAAGCCTATTGTTCAATTAAAACGACATAATTTTGTCGAAAATGCCCGGAGCGTTTTACTCACAGTATGCGTCGGGAATCTTCCACATTTTCAAACGAAACGAAGGAAGATTTACTTTTAAAAACGCTCGCTGCGTCCTCCCGGACCAGCTGGACCGGATCAGCTGACGACGACGGGACTGAACCCGTTGAACCTCTACTCCACAATAACCAATTTGAGCTCCGTGTTAGTGTGGGTTTCTATTTCCAAGCACCGCACCACACACCACGAACGTTTCGGCTCTTTCTCGCATCGCCGTGTTGCCCCAAACAGAACGAGATCACCGAAGTCAACGCAGCGCTGTCGTGAACCTTGACTTGTGGTTGCGCACTCGTGGACCCTGTGACTCCCTTCGCTTTCAAAGCACACGACGATTACGAATGATACTTTCCGTCTTCCGGGAACATCACAGGGGGACTTCTCCGGTCACGTCTTCGCTATGTGCTCGCAAACTGCGAAGCTCTATGCGAAGCTTCTCGCGTCCTGTCAAACCAAAACAATAGCGGCGCCATGCGTTTATGCCAGATTTTCTCCGGTCAAACAAAAACAACGAAAGCAAACCGGCTCTAGCTTCCAGCGTACATCGGCGTTGCGCTTGCGCCGTGGCCACATCGCTTGCAGTTGAAGTTTGAAGCCAAAACGAAACCAACTGCGATGTCACGTGTTCAGATCGAGGACACGCTTTTTATATCCACGTTAACTGTTTAAAACGAATAATTAGACCCATAACTTTATTTGTGGTGTGTAAGAAACTATTATTAAGACCCCTAAACCAAATACAGTCATGGGCGACATGAGGGAAGCCGCATTGCCATCGACCAGAAAATGGCAGTGAGCACGGTAAGCGCGGGTTTCGCCAACGTCCTGCGACATGGCGCAATTGCTTTTGGTGCATATCCGTCTCCGAGAAATGTTTTTTTTTCCGCGGCATTTGTCTCAACGGTCCTTTCTAAGTGTGTCCCCAAGCATTCCGGTGCTTCGATAGCCGGCAATGCTGCGGTCGTCGCCGGGGGCACGGTGGCCGGGGGTGACGCGTGTTTTCGAGGTCGGCTACACGGTTGTGCGTGTATGACCGAACCAAAACACGTTTTTTACAACCTCGCATGATTTGTGAACGAGTTATCCGTTACTCAACGTGTAAATTTATGGTAATTCGTGTAAATAGCGTGTTTTTGACCCCAGATATTCACCAAATACACGGGACTTGCTAACAGTTTGTGGTTTCGGTCACCTAAATGAAAACTTTCTTTTATTGGGAAAAGGGGGGGGGGGGGGTCCAAAACGTATCCAAAAAAACTCCCGGGCGCGACGTTCAAGTTCTCGTAGGCTCAAATTACAAAAATTACGATGACGAAGATCTTTCGATCTTGTACACGTGCATGAAATCTTTACCTGGATTTCAAGTTTTGGTTGAGGTAGAGTAAGTTCTCCTGCTTATGCTAATCGATTTTGGAGCGGCGGTTTACATTACACCAGAGGTAGTTTTCACAGAACATTTCCCCACAAGCAGCTCCTTCCAACTAAGATAACTCTTCGCACTTAATAGGGTGAGCTGCTGTCGGTAAAAGGGAAGATATCTGCAACAGTACTTTACAACGAGCAAGAGGAAACACAACGAGCAAGAGGAAACTGTGATGCTGTGTGAAAACACAGCATCACAGTTCAAGACCAAGTGAAACAGCTCCAAAAGAAGGATTCAAACGCCTTCTAGAGTTCCTCTGGGAAGGTGCGTGATTACCAGCCACAGGTCGTCATCAAAGAAAACAACGTTTCAATTGTTTGGAAGGCACGTCTTGTTCCTCTGCCCATCAAGGAAGCTGTGACAGCACAACTACGAAAACTGGAAACGGACGGAGTTTTGTGTCACGTTTCTCAATGCGACTGGGCCACTTCTTCAGGGGTGGTTCCAAAAAACGGAAGAGAAATCCTTCGGCCTTTCGGTGACCACAAGGGGACCATCAATCCAGTTTTAAGGATGAATCAATATCCGTGGCCTCACTCAGAATACGTCTTCAGCACCTCAATTGGCGGCAGAGTGTTCCGCGTTTTCGACTTGTCCTTAGCATATCAGCAAATAAAGCTCAGCGAGAACTCCGTGCACCTCCTGATCATTATTACACGTCCGAAACTTTTTGAGTACCAGCGACTTCCTTTTGACGTGTGAAGCGCACCAGTCATTTTCAATCGTAGATGGACCGCGTCCTAAAGGGATTACGCGCACGTGTTGTTACATCGAATAAATCATCATCGCAGGCAGACACAGGGCCGAGTGCAGCCAAACTCTGGAGCTGGTTCTGCAAAGACTGTCTGAGCATAACTTGACACTCAGAGTGGAGACGTGCATTTTTTTTCTGACTCAGTTGTTTACTTAGGACGTCAAATGTCTGCGCAAGCCATCCAACTTACACAAACCAAAGTAAAGGCAATCACCCACTCTCAAGAAAAAGGGTGTAAAAGGGTGTATCGTTACACCCTTTGTCCCATATAACACAACCCAAAACTTCAATTCGACGTACAGCGCCCTACAGTCGAACAGACGGCCCGAAATTTTACGAGGGGCTTGATAGCCGTGTGGTACAACTTATTAAAATAGCTAATGTACGTTTTACTGACTAAAAAAAAACATAATCGGGGTTTTCTTGGCCCTACTGTAAAAACTCTGTGTTTTATGTGGTCTTTGATACGTACTTTAGCTATTTAAAAAGTTATATCGCACCGTTATCAAGCCCCTCGTAAAATTTGGGGCCGTCTGTTCGACTATAGGGCTCTGTACGTCGAAATGAAGTTTGGGGGTGTATTATGTGAGACAAAGGGTGTAACGATACACCCTTTAACACCCTTTTGTCTTGAGTGTGCCGGAGCACCCGAACCAACCAGAGTGACGGAGCTTAAGGCTTATCTTAACATTTTAACCTTCTACAGGAAATTGCTACGTAACCTAGCTGGTACAGCGTCACCATTGTATGAGCTCGTGAAGAAGAGACATCACTGGAAATAAGACACCAGTTGCAAGAAAGCTTTCCAAGCAACAAAATAGTTACTGGTCAACAGCTCAGTTTTGGCGTATAATGACGTGGACAAACCGAACGGTGTTGTTTGTGACGCCTCGCCCTGCGGTCTTATAGCTGTGCTGTTTCACAAAATCCGGGGTGGATGGGAAGGGATTTCCTTCGCACCACGAATTTTGACATCAGCGCAGAAGAATTACGCACAAAGAGAAAAAGAAGCGCTGGCGATAATTTTTTTTTTTTGCCTTAAACGGTTTCATTGTTACCTCAACGATGAAACCGTTGAGGTAACACCAATTCTACGTTCGAAGTTTCGCTTCGAACGTAGAATTGCTGCAGAGATTCTTCACCATATATACAGACCCCAACCTCGTTTGGGTATTCTTGTCTTGAGCGCGACAAGGCCCTACCAACTTTGGCCGCGGCCAGAATGCAGCGATGAGGATTGGTCCTCTCTAGCTACAACTGCCGGCTCTGTTATCGACATGGGAAAGACAATGAAGCAGCAGACGCACTCCCACGTCGTTCCTTGCTTTAGACATCTGTCGACGCGAAAAAGTGAGTGCCTGGCTCTCTTCAAAGCCACCCCTATAACTTCCAAGGAAGTGAGCAAAGCAACAGTGGTAGATAGCGTGCTTAGCAGAGTACTACTGCCCGTCACGCTGATAGGATGGTCAATGTCAGAATATTCAAGAGAGAGTCAGCAATTCTACGTTCGATGAAACGAACTCTAAAGGCCTGTTCACACATACAGCGGAGCGCTACGTTAGCGCTACGTGAGCGCTCCATGGAGCGCTCATGTGGCGCTTCCTACACTCTAAGAAAAAATGACTCCCCGTTGTGGTCAAATGGCGCTTTGGAGGCTTTGACTACCCCAAAAGGCGAATTACTAGCCTTTGGGCAAAGTGACGACACCAAACCGCTGTGGAATGACCACCTTTCTGCAGGTTAGGACTAGGGTGTGGTCACTTTCGAATCTGATATTTACGTGCAGGCAGTCGTAAATAATATTAGTAACTTAGATAACAACAGAAAGACTATAAATTATATTCTTCCTCAGCTTTCGTGATCCTTTAAGATCCGCCAAGATCACATCTGTTGTGCAATTCGCGTAAATTGGTGGAATAAACATTTTGTCAGCGCGAGCAGCAACACTGGTCTCGACGAAAGCCGTGGACCGTGGTATGGTGTAGCTGCGGCATCATAACAACAACAAACGACGTCGGTGTTTGCCGAACTGAGGTGAGGATATCTTTTTGCCGTATTTTATTGCAAAGAATATTTAAAAGAAAAAAATTATTAGTTGTATATCTTATCGTGTTGAACCATTGAACACTGAGTCCGAGGATCGGCAGGGTAAACATGCTCAGAGGTATGTGACTGTGTCACCCGTACTGTTTTCATCAATCTCGGACTGGTTGAGTTTCTGAGCTGCACCCGTCGTGGTTGTGATCTCCTGGCTGTACGTACGTAATGCAAAAACTTTCCAATTCAGTAGCAGGTTGAAATTCAGCGGCAGCGTATAGTAATTGGCTTTTACTAGATTGTGCGTCGTTATGGACGCTATTTGTGCTTTTACAAGCGCCAGCGCGAGCCCGAACTGGCGCCTCTTTCGCCGTTTGCGTTCTTCAGTTTTGATGTTCTGCTCCATGATTTATTAAACCTAAACCTAAAAGTCAGTCACCTCTGTCTCGTCACCCGTCAGGGCACCCCATAGCGCTGCCGCTCTACCGGCCCTTTCTGGATGTCGCCAAGTAGCAGCCGGATCGTCGAACCACACCCATCGTCGCCCCTCGACCAGAGGATCACTACATTTTGGTGCGTCAGCTACCACTATATTTCGGCACGTCAGCTACCGCTATATTTTGGTGCGTCGGCCGAGCCTGTCGGCCCATCCCGTTTTTTCGACCGTTTAACTCTTTTTCTGGGCACAAAAAGAGTCCCTGCGGTTTTTCACGACGTTCTTGCTCTCGTGCTCGTTCAGTTTTTTTTATGGCAGTATATAAGCTTCTGAGGTTCTTTGCAGTGTTCCAACACTTGTGTTCCTTCAGTTCTTTCAGAACAGTAAATAAGCCCCTGATGTTCTTCAGTGTTCCAATGCTCGTGATCGTTCAGTTTACCAGTCTGCCCTGCAAGACGTGGCCTTTCAAACCTGTTTATCTTTTCCCCTTGGCCGGTCGCTGTGCTGTACCCGGTTTTGGATTTTACGAAATTTCACTGCATTGAGACATGCTGCCCTATACTCCGTTCACCCCTAAGCTGAGACAGAGCCATATATGTAGAAAGTTTGGCCATTCGTTGGGAAGTATAGGAGACAAATGAGGATGCGCCATTGGCCGAAAGCGGGCTGGGCGTGTTCCAGGGCGTCTTCACAAATTCGAATGTGGCCAATCAGAAGCCGGAAATAATTCCCTGGCGGTGGTTGCGAGAAACAAACTTAATAAGTGAGTCGGAGTAACTCTCGGTGACTGAAAATGTGGTGCGTGTGATGTTTAACTCACGGTCATCCGAAATTATGGTGGAAGAGTGCGACTGGCAGAACGATCGACATAATCCCCGTGTGCCGAGGGCCGGGAGTCTACCGTCCGAGCGGTCACACTCTCCCCGAGCAAAACAGAGTTTAGCGGCACATTTGTTTCTTACATCTTTCTGCATGATCATAATCGTAACATCCTGTGCACCCTATTTTCAACCATGAAGGGTCACTGCACTTCACACTTGCGTGCTTATTAAAACCATATACCAACATATACCTGTGATTAAAACAGTTTCTCCCTACTACCGCTAGGAATTCTTTTAGGCTTCTGGTTGGCCAAGAGAGAATGTCAAGCCCACTTTCTGCTTCTGGTGCATGCCCAGGCTCTGCCCGCGCCTCCCATTGACCAAACTTTCTATACACGGCTCTGAGCTGAGACTGCAGTGGGAACTACGTGCCCGCCGAACCAATCAGCCACCTCCCTTTCATCACCTGACCCAGTCCTCGGTGTGTGGGTATGAGCGGGAGCATGATCACGTGGCAAAAGAGGGATGTATGACTGGTCCATTGAGGACGTAGCTTTCACCAGTCTCAGCTTAGGGATGAATGGAATATAGTCAGCGCGCAAGATGGCCACCCAGCTCCGGCCTCCCAAGAAGTTGGTGTTTACAAGACGGCCGCTGTCTTCATTGGCCTCCTCGCTCGAAACCCTATGCCCGAGAACCAGCGTGCACCAGCACGCGACACGAAGCTTCATCGACGGCTGCCCGTACGCGAAGGAGCTAGCATCCCCTCCGTTCAAGACGGGTGCTTTCGGTGAATCGCAGTGCTGTGAAATTAATTGTTTCTCTTTCGGTTTTCCTTCTAAGAAAGCGTTTTTATCATAAATGCCTGTGACCCCAACAGCAGCCGCTAAGCCGACATTTTCCTCTGGCTGCAACTATCTCAAATATGACTAACTTTCCTCGGATATGAAGTTTTTCCAATATCATTTCTCATTGAATACTTGTGTGTATTGGAAGATAAGTGTCGTGTTCTGGTATTTTTATTATTGTAGTCTCTCTATAGCTACTGTTAAAAAAAAAAGATATTAAGAATGGGAGTGCAGTAGTTTTTTTGTTCTGCTTTAATGGGGTACGGAAGCAAAAATTTAGTGCCTATTTCTTTGTGTAGACATGGTTAGCTTCATGACAGCAGCTCACAAACAGCAGTCTTTCGTCTGTAAATGCAAGAAGAGCAATTTTAAAAGAAATAAAACAATTTCCTAATACCGCCTGGTAGTAGAGGTGTGCGCTTTGTTGGAATGTCTCACGTCACGGGCTCATCGGGCACGCTACACCTTGGTGTGGCGCAACTGATGGAGCCGTACGGGAGCAAGCGGCGCTTGGCGCACCTCTGAAGCATTTCCGAGGTACGGTGTACCTCGGAAATGCCCGAGGTACACCGTACCTCGGGCATTTCCACTTGGCAGTATTGTAACGCGCTGACGATGAAGCTGGCACCACCTAGTGACGACGATCGTAATTACTATACCCTTGGCCTCGTATGGGCCCGTGACGTTGCGAGCGTGACTTCACGGGCAAATATCCCGAGATGCGTCTTGCCAACTCGATGGCTGATTTTGAAGCGCTCGCCAGAATCTGTCAGTTGGAACAAAAAATATAGCCATCTGCTGAAAATACAAGCATGTGATTACCATTTACGGATATCATGGATCATATTTCACTCATTTCGAAGTGTTCCGGGGATATTCCAAGTTTTGATTCTGTACCCTCTCAACGTCTTTCTTGGGGTTTTGTTTAAAAAAAAATATAAGCAAAGGAGAATCTAATAATTGGCTTTTACTAGTTTGTTACGTCGTCCAATACACTATTTGTACTATTATGAGTGCAAGTTCGAGTCAGAGCTTGCGCCTCTTTTGCCATTCTTGTTCTTCAGTTCTGATGTTCTGCTCTATAGTTAATTAAATCTAAACCTAAAAGTCAATCACCTCTGCCTTGTCACCGGCAGGGTTCGCGCTGACTGTGAACCCCGACCACTACTCGTCTTCCATCAGGATACCCCATCACCTGGCCGCTCTACCACCCCTTTTTGGATGTCTCCTGCTGCCAAGGAGCAGCCTGATCATTGAACCACCGAACTTCCAACATTGTTGCCTCTCCGTCAAACAATTACTACAGGCAGTCCGGTCTGCTTGTGGGGAAGCTGTGTCCAGAGCTGACCTGCCTGCTGTTAGTGCTGTCCTCTTGAAGTGCCTACTGTTGTCATTCGTATACCATCAAGTGAGCAGACAATTTCAGGAATCCACCATAGGCCTAAACTGCGCGCCCACACAGTCTGTCCCACACCAAAAGGATGATTGCCTCCCATGTGCGGGGACGAGTCCAAATGCATATAGACAAAAATCAATCTGGGATCTCATGTGGTAGCCAAATAACAGTTAAAAAGAGTACTCATAAATGCCCCCTTGTCTCCACATATCGCATGCTTGGATCACCTGATGAACTGCGGGTGATAAAAAGTGGTGGTGGGGTGATGTACATGACCGTTGTAAAAACTGTTTGAAAACAGTACTACCTATTAATCTGGGTCCGTTGTCAAACTCAAGTGTCCTTGGCTGTCCAAATCAATCAAAGATGTTGCACTGCGCTTCCACTGTGGTCTTGGCCGATGCTTCTATCTGCTTCGTTTCCGAGTGGACCACGATCAGAATCACGTAACTCTCCAGCAGTACGGCATAATATAAGCCATGCTCAGCGTTGCTTGGTATCCAATCAGCTGACCAGAACCTGCACCAGGAGCATTTAACAGGACTGGGCACATGTTTCGCACCTTCTTACATGGTCTTAAATGTCTTTGTCAACACCGGGGTACCAGAAGAAAGTTTGTGCCAAGCTCTTCATGACTGACCTGCCTGGGGCCCTATGTTGCGCTTTTTGGACTCCCACGGCGACTAGGGAGAAGGAAATGACGTCAACAATGCAACATGCACAGATTAAGTGTTGATTGGTGAAAGTCGCTGATGACGAATTTCCGCAGAAGAAAACAAAGCTCACTTTTTCTTTGTTTTATTCTGCGGAAATTCGACATCAGCGACTCTCACCACTCAACATCCAATCTGCGTTTGCTGCGCGTTTGACGTCACTTCCTTCTCCCTAGTCGCCGTGGGAGTCCAAAAAGCGCGACATAGGGCCCCAGGATAGGCGTCATGGAGCATAGCCTCCTGTATAGTGATAATGCCTGCTCAATTGCCAGTTGCCAGCTATCACCACAAGGGTGCGTCGCTTTCCTATACAAGGCAGAAAATGTGAATGAAAATAAGCCTCTCTCGTGCGTTCTTGTATTCTTGGTGCTGTTTTTGGCATTTTTCGTGGTACCTGCGGGCAAGAACTTGACGGGGCTGTCATTTCACGAGACCCCAAGCAACACCCGGGATCATGGAAAGTGACTAAAGCTTATTTTGAGGAAAGACTGCGTCCCAAATTCGACCTCCTATATACTTAATAGTGTGTGGTAGGCACCTTTTTGTGACGTACATGAAGGAAGGCCTGTCTGGTCCTCCTTCGTGCATTCTGCTGAGGCTCCACTCAAAGCCCAGCTAGGCTCAGGCCTCTCTGGTGTCGAAGCTGGATGAGCCCATGTACCCTTCCAGGTCCTCTTTTGGTGCTGCTTGACTGGCCCTCACTGTTTACCTACGCACATCTTTCTCGCACTGCTCGAGGTATATAATGACAGGCACCTGACAACAGGCGCAGTGCGTCATTACGAAACGTGAGCCCCGGCACAGCTAACACCTTCCACAGTGCTTACGTGACTTCGTAGCGGTTGTTACCCCAGAGGACCCTGGCTGTTGCTATTCCTCTTCACCTTCTGAACTTTAAAGCAAAACCAATTATGCAGAAAAACCAAAGCATGCACTGCCTTTCAGAATTTTAGCATCGCTTCTCGGCATCATTGTCGTTGCAATGCTTTGTTTGTAGTTGAGATGGTGATATCACAACACCTTCCTTATCACTCATGGTGCTTGCAGTAACTTTGCAGAACATGAAAACATTCAAACTGCATACAGCTGACACTGCACTGGAATGACCAAAATATGCAGTTGCAATTTCTGCTTGCGTCGTCAGCTCCCCACAATGCGACGTCGGGACGTGCCATGTCACAGTGTAATAGGACGGCAGCTATGATTGATGTAGGAACCATCATACAATGCCTGTCTTTGTCGTGCATGTGTTTCACATCTGCTTTGCCAACTGATGCAATGAAAAGAGTTTTTGTTGAAGGCTACCGAGTTGGCAGGTTACGACCGCCTGAGCATTCAGCTAATTGGTGATTTCACTTGGCCACTCGTTTCAGCGGAATGTCTAATCTTGATTCTGTTTGTCCATAATCTATTTATTGGCTGGTTTGTTCAAAAGTAACTCAGTCGGTCTGTCTAAGGAAGCCTCAAGAAAAAGCTTTGCTAACGCAGCACTAGCCTTGACAATTTTGTTTCTTGAGACCGAGATAAGGCCACATGATTTCATTTTGAGCAAGCCAGCTCGCTGCAGAGGAGGAATGACCCAGATTTAGCTTGAAGTTATAGGTTTCACATGAGCACATTCCATTTGTAGCTGAAAAAGAGGTGTCACTTAATTAGATAGACAAGTGAAACAAAAACATTATTAGGTATTTCGGTTAAGAAAGCTGTGCATACTTTAGCTCAGCTTTCAGTATTTTGGGTACATTTTGCTTTGTAGCTTTGAGCTTATCTATGATAACTATTCGTTCACTTGGAGCATGTAAAATACATTGGTTTTGACAGACAACCGCACTTGGGCGTCTATCATATGTCTGAGCTGACCCTTCATGTTTTTTTCAGTTGAAGTGTATCTCTCGCTTGGCTTGATCGGTATCTACTTCATGTGATGAATGTCTTTTTACAGGGTTGCGTTTCCACAGGAGACTTGTGGGTGTTTGGTGAGTGGTGTCACCAATCACCACGAGCCCAGCGTGGGTTCAGGCCCCCTGCATGCCTGGCTGTGCTAGGTGTCCCCGTGTCGGATGAAACTGGGGTCTTGGCAGTTGAGCCAAGCCCGGGCTAGGTTTCCTTCAAAGACCCCCAGGTTGGGCAACACACCACCCCAGCCCGTGCTCCGCACAAACAGGTGTCCTGCGTTGGCTCGCCCAGGACGATTCGGTCAGTCGCTTTGCTTCACCTCTCCTTTCTTCTGACGTTCTTCTCCATCCCTGTTCTCAATCTCTCATCTTTCTTATGTAACAGAATTCTTTGAAAGTGAAGAGGAATTATATAGCTCATGGGTGTTGAAAACCACCAGGGTGTGACATGACGACATTAAATACTTTACTGTGAAAATATCTCACCCCATGAGAATTCAATGGCCTTGGCACGAACAGGCTTTACGTGGTTGGAACGACTGGATGTGCAGCAGCCTTAGGGTTTTTGCCTTCGAATAGACCAATCTCACCAGCCAGTTTCGTTAAGCCGCTGCTGCCATAATGCATCAAAGGAACTTAAGTCTTTCTGCATGTGGGAGAACCCCGCTGGAGCTTTGCACGTGACGAGACGACACAAGCCGTCTCGTGCACTGCCTCCTGCCTCCTGTGAACTAAAGTTATGGTCGCATCACGCATGCGTGGAACGCTTAGTGAGATCTGTCTATTAGGATGATTGATGGCAACAATAGATGACTGTTGCCATCTATGGTTGCGGACACCTGGAGCACTAGTCGAGACAGCTGCCTCTGCTGTCTCGGCAAACCCGGTATCTCGGTGTGCCCACGGCAGCCCTCTCCCTTGGTGCGGCATGACTGCAGTACAGCGTGGACGGTGTGATCCTCATGCATTCTCTCAGATGCGTGGTGTTTACACCGCTAGGAGAGCAACATTTGGCACTGTGGGTGCGCTGGCGTAAATGAATGGAGACAAATGTATTTTTCCTGGTAAAGTATTTGGTGACACTGTCAACTGGCATTCTTGCAGCCAGGCTAGCAATGGCCGTGGTGAGGTGACTCGCATCCCAAATGTCCGTAGATGTCCCTGTCACATTTCAATGACTGCGTTGGATGTGCTCGCAAGAATGGGACATTTACAATGAAAATATAGCAATTCATTCAAGATATATATTAAACATATTTTTTAATGAATCTGTATATGCTTCTAGTTTAATTTCATTATCACTGCAGGGTCAGAAGGTTAATTGACAACAAAATTTGATTGGTTTATATTTTGTAGTTTTGTAATTTATGGTTCCAGGTGCATCAGCAAAAGACATAGGCATAGTTGCATGTTATCACTCCGAAAGTTTGGGTCTATACAGCATGAACTAATTGTATTTTTGGATGGTGATCATACCAGAAATAGCATGTTGCTATTTCAGCGGTTGCTGTTCGTGAACTCAAGAGACTGGAATTGCAGCTATTGTGACTAAGATGTAACGAGATTTCAGCTGCTCGTCAGACCATGGCCAGGCGGTGGAATGGATCCTCAATCCTTTGGGGGGCGTGCTTGTTGGTTTACATCGTGAAACTTGCAGAATTCTGTTTGCCTCGCAATGTCAAAATGTTGAAAAAGATTTTTCGTGTGAAGCCAGCCTAAAACATCTCTGTTTGCTACATTGTTACAGGTTTGTCACCCCGTTTTTTTTTTACAGTGATTTAGGACTGCTGTGGCAACACCGGAGCCCACCGTCGAGAACAGCACCTCATGTGGCAAGCACCAGCAAAAGATGCGAAAGAGGGTTAGCAGACAAGGCCCATCATGTAATCGATGCCACCAGCCCGACAACCCACAAGACCACGTATTGTATGCAATAAATCAGTTGTCGTCGTTAACCTGTTTCGACCACGACATGCCGGCAG
>JABSTQ010003554.1:0-39579 GCA_013358835.2 Ixodes persulcatus
TTTCAAAGAGTCTTTCAGAGGAAGAGACACGATAAGGGCGACTACGAAGTGGTCTATGATCGCTGGTGTCGATCGTATGTCGGACAACAGAAGTGTGACCTAAGTGAGGATAACTGATATCAAAGACATCCACGAAAGAACATAGTAGATTATAGAGCGCATCCTGTTGATGACGTGGAAGACAAGTGTTAATAGTTTTCCGAAGTAAACTTAACGCTTCCTGATCGTGGTGAGAGGAGTGAGGCTTCATCTTTTCATCAGTGACAGCGCCAATGTATAAGGAATCATTCAAACTTGTTCTCGAAACGCAGGTTCCAGCTGGTAGAACTTGGCAAATTTCAGTAATATTTGCTAACCAAACAGTGGTTCGATTATTTTGTGACTGTGCGAGAACGGTAGGCAAGCTAGACCTTTCTGCAGCAAAACTTCTCTGTTTGGTTCGAGCAAATATGTAGAGTCATTGACGTCGGCTTCTAACTCGATGAGTGCTGCAGTCAATGGTGGAATACGACTATGAGACGTTGCACGAAAATTAACGTAGGGACGAGAAAATGGCCGAAGTAAGGTATTGGATCGCTGAAATAAATCGATTTAGTCGCGCAATCTATAAGGGCACGTCGAGTGGCTAAGAAGTCCCATCCTAAAATGATGTCATGGGTGCAGTTAGGAAGGATAACAAAGCAATGCCTGTGAGGTTCATTTTGAATGGTGAGTTCGACGGAAACGATACCAAGAGGATTAAGTAAAGTCGCATTCGCACTGCGAAGAGTGCCACCGTTCCAAGGAGTACAAACAAGTTAAACATTTTGCGTACATCTTCACGAATGATTGAAATGGATGCTCCAGTGTCAACAAGTGCCTTGAATCTTACCTTCTTAATGAAAACGTCTAATAAGTTGAATGTTAACGGAGTCGGTGGGGGATGTCGAGGAAAACAGAAGCAGCTGGACCCCCTTTTGCTGCCTCTACTAGTTTTCCCCATTGACGAACGACTTGGGGAAGGTCTGGTCAGTGCGTAGAGGAGAGCGGCGTCGGTATCCGGGAGAAGGGCTTCGGTCTCGAGCATTGCGACTGTAGGGTGATACCGATCGTCGTTGGTACCTGTGTGGGAGGTCGTCGTCGTATTCGTTGTAAGAGGGCGGTTGGTTCGTGCCATAGAAGGTGGACGGGCGGAAATCGGGAGTCCTTCTTGAAATATCCGATATGCGGCGGCGACAGAAACGGGCAATATGGCCAGCTATCCCGCAATAAAAGCAGGTCGGTCGACGCATAACCGGGTAGTAGGGCCGTGACCATGGGCGTTGTAGTCCCGAGTTTTGGAAGTATCTTGACTTTTGTGGAATCTGTTCTGGCTCGAAGGTGTAACGTGGTGCCGAGGTCGTAGCACATACCGTCTCAGCGTGAGGAGCTCCTGATTGCGCCAGCTCGGTGCGAATGAGAGCTCGCAGGTTATCTGGCGTGGGGCTTGCTGAGTCGTCTTGTTGATGGTGGCAACCACGCGGAAATAGCAAGGCAAGCTCCTCCTTGATTATTTTTCGAATGGTGGTAGTAAGGTCCTCAGTGGAAGGGACTCCGGAGGACGGTACACAATTCTGAAGTCGGTGGACGGCCTCAGGGCGAGATATGCGCCTATTTCGAATCCCTTCCCAGCGCTGACAGTCTTCCTGAAGTTCTTTCACAGTCCGTGGGTTTCGTGACGTCAGCATGGTGAAGGCGTCCTCGGCGATTCCTTTCATTATATGGCCGATCTTTTCTGACTCGGGCATGGCTGCGTTAACGCGTTTGCACAGCGCGAGGATGTCTTCGGTGTAAGAGGTAATCGACTCGCCTGCAGTCTGGGCTCTTGTAGCAAGTCTATGCGTAGCATCTTCTTTGCGGCTGACGGGACATCCGAAAACATCCGACAGGTTCGCTTTGAAGGCGTCCCATGAGGAGATTTTGTCTTCATGGTTATCGAACGACACTTTAGCTGTGTCTCGTAGATAAAATACCACGTTTGCGAGCTTGAGATTGTCGTCCCGTGCGTTGTGGGTGCTTACTCGTTCAAAGCTTCACAGCCAGTCGTCAACGTCGTCGGTGCCGAAGCCGGCGAACGTCGGAGGGTCCCGTTGGCGATAGGGCACTGAGCCAGGGCGGAGCGCCGGAGTGCCTGCCGCTTCACCTTGTGACATGGCCAGCGCAGGGGGCCGTTGGTGGCTTCGGAGAAGCGTGGTGATTAGCGTGCGGAGAGGTGAAGAGGAAAGACCCGCACCTCCACCACGATGTTACGATGGAAATCAAGAGCAAGGACAAGAGCGGTCCGTTTCAGCCTCGATCTTTTAATCGAACTGCCCGCTCCAGCTCGCGCTGGAGCGAGCCCCACCGCCAGCGGCCCGATAAAGACGGTCATCGTCGTCTTCTTCGTAACAATATATATACAGGGTGTTGTTTTTTAAGCTTAACAGATTTGTTTAAAAAAAAACCGTGAAAGTTACACTTATGCCGCTTGTGGAGGTGAGTTATACGGCCAGGGGGACATATTATAGGGGGCTAATCGTAATGATCAGTCGGCTAATTAATTAAAATTCGTTAATTAACTTTTTAATTAATGAAAATAGACATATGGTTTCAATTTCAATTAGAAATTTGCTCAGCTTCATCAAAAACCCTAAATCAGTCATTTTCAGAAAGACTTTGAGCGCGTGAGAAGCGTAGTAGTGCACTGAAGTTACCGCTCGTGGAGCAGGTACAAAGCTATACTCTGTTTTACCTTGTGTTGTACCGCAGGAAAGGCTACAAGCGCGAGCTCCTTGCTCTAACGCACATCTCGGCGTCACAAGCTCTCGTGCACCAAGGGCAGCTGCCAACGCTATGAGCTCGCGCTTCTAGCCTTCGCTGCGGTACAACATATGGTGAAACGGAGTATAGAGGTTGCGATAAGGCGCCCGCGCGATTTTTCTGTGTCTTATCTAGCTCCAGCCTTGTACCTGCTCCACGAGTGGTAACTTTAGTGCACTACTACGCTTCTCACGCGCTCAAAGTCTTTCTGAAAATGACTGATTTAGGGGTTTTCGATGACGCTGAGCAAGTTTCTAATTGGAACCATATGTCTATTTTCATTAATTAAAAGGTTAATTAACACATTTTAATTAATACGCCGACTGATCGTTACGATTAGCCACCTATAATATGTCCCCCTGGCCGTATAACTCACCTCCACAAGCGGCATAAGTGTAACTTTCACGGCTTTTTTTTAAACAAATCTGTTAAGCTTAAAAAAACACCCTGTATATATATATATATATTATTTCTTTTATTTCTAGGTTTATTTATTTATCCTACCCCGTGTTTCGCCCGGGTAGCGAAAAAAAATGAGGTGAGCTTTTGTCCGGGTTTGTGAAAAAACGGGTGAGCTTTTGTCCGGCGAGCTTCTGTCCGGTGAGCTTTTGTCCGGTGAGCTTTTGTACGGTTACCGTTTTCACCAAGGGTTTTTTCTTCCCAGTTATACACCCACGCCTTCGGCCTCCCGCCACGATGCCCGTTATATATATATATATATATATATAAACTACCTGGATTTTTTCGCCTTCCTTATTTCCGATTTTGTTTGTATTATTTTGTGCGCGTTACTTGCTGGTGCGAACACATTGTCGTGAGGCGCGCGCTTCTGCGCCCGCGTCAAGCGTCGCTATTCTGCCCGTTGCAGACGACGATATTGTTCTATATAAATATACCAGTTTGCTGTGCTTCTTGCGATGCAAAACGACAAGTGCACTGCGCACAGAAACGCCGAAGCAACGTGGTATAGTCGAAAGGGTGGTTGAAAAACATTTTATTTGTCACTGCTTAGCCAGATCACATACTTTAAAACACCTGTTCATAAAAAAAGAAAGCTTTACTACAGCAAGTTTTTAACATTGAACAAATTAACACACCTGTTTCCGTCGGGAAGCAAACTAAGTTCTTCGTGATATTTTGACACCACTTTGCCACACAATATAGTATCCGTAAATATCTGCCATCGCGCGCTCGACTTTTGTCGCGTACACACTGACGTCCAATGCATCCAACGCGCCGACGGAGAGCCCAGCTACAGTGTTCTAGAGTGTTCCAGCTCAGCGGCGCAGCCGTCGAGCCAGCGGAGCAGCAGCCTGCAGCTTTGGGTACAGATTCAAACGCTGGCGCCTGCGATTACACAGACGCGTATCGCGAGAGGCTTTCTGAATGTCTAAGGCGCAAGGAAGGCAATAAAAAAAAAAAAAAAACGGTGATCGCAGCGGGACACAATATATATAGGTGAAAACGCACACTAGGGCCGTGTTCGAAATCTTACCCAAATGGATCTGAGTTACTCCGGCGGGTCGTGTCATGTGACAACACAGATTGAAAAACGCTGAACGGGGGTAGGTTTTAGAGCGCAAAGGTACAAAACCTTTACCCTAGAGTAAGATCGAGTAAATTTTGAAACACGGCGTAGGTAAGAGGTAACGAATGGATAGATGTACGAAGAGACTTCACATGGAGCCACACTTGGCCAACCCGGGAATCCTCGAAGCAGCATCCTTTAGAGCAGTATCGAGTGACAGAAAATAATGAGAGAGGTGCCAAGGTGGCGGATCGCGAGGAAAAGAGATGACCGTGATGTATATCTACTTCCAGCCACCACTGGGAAAGTCCACTGGGAGTAGGGCCCGTACACAGTGAGGTGCCGTGTCCTTTCATAGGTTTGAGGGGATACCATCTGGTTCGCCCTCGGCTTTAAGTTCTTCAATTATTTAGAGTATCTCGCGCTTCTGTTGGGTTATTATTTTTATTCTGTTTTATAGGCAAATGATATATCTTTACCTTAATCATCGCCCTTTTTATGTCTCCCTTTTTTTCATTGCGTCTTCCAGTGTCTTTTGGTGAGTTAACCTCTGTCGTAGAAATCCGGCTCAACGTGCGGAATTAGTTCGTTCTGCTACTTTTTTTCAACAGCGCTCTGTCCCCTGTTTCAATAGATACCGTCGAACATGAAGTCTACCATAGGTATATATTGTCCGGATTTTCTTTTTGCGATTTCATTGACTTGGTGCACATCAATGTCTTCGTTCAATTTATTTGATTGACTATTTTCATCTGCCTGACAAAGAGAAGCACGTAAGGCGATATATTTCTGCGGAACCGGACGTTTCGATACCGGACGATTCGGTGCAGACACTTCGCTACGCGGTCGTTTCGGTACGCGTTCGTTTCTGTACCGAAGATTTCGGTGCGCGGTTGTTTTGGGTACCACTGACGCTGCCCCGCTGAGTTTGCTTTTTAGGTGAAATAATGACATGGTGTCCCCTCCAGAGAAAGTTCTTTGTGCACTTTGTCTGTACGGGTGCGCAGGTTTTTGTGCTGAACGCTAGATTCTTAATTTCGTTGAAAAGAATGAAACTTTTTTTTTTGTCGCTTGTTTAGAAACGTATAACAACATTGTGCAGGATAAGAAGGTGAGAGTGTGAAACGTGCCCTGCGCAAGCGTTTTAGTAAATAAGTTGAACTTATCTGTGTGAGTTTTGAGACTTCTCACCTGTCTCGAGTCAAAGGAGTCTTATTTTTATTTCCTATCCGTCGCTCGCCCGTCGAAGGTGAATGTTTGCGATGGAAAAAAAACAACAACCTTAATCTCTGATTTGAAGATGTTCGAATTAGACTGCCGTAGGAAAATGGCGACTAGGCATGTGCGGACTTTTATTACGTAAAACGTTGGACTCCGGACCCTTCATTTGGATGCTAGGTATCCTTTCGCATATTTCTTCTTTGGCTGTTAATTAAGGTGATAACCCTAGGTGAAAACATTTCAAAATATTTATATTTTATGGCTCAGCATTGGGAAAGTTCCGCGTCTTTTTAAAGAAATTAACGAAGTATTTTTTTATTAATCTATTTCGGCAGTTTTGTTCGTTAACTTACATAATCGAACCTTAAAACATTCAGACTTTAAAACTGGCCGGGGAGCGTTTATATCCGCATACAATGCATGTTTTACTTCGTAAATTAAGAAAATATCAAGCTACCAAAGTTATAACTCGTCCACTTATTAAAACCACACATTATACGTATTTGTTTGTATACACAAATCTATTGACATGCCGAAACTCTCTAACTTCCCGTTGAAATAAGAGCAGCTTATTGCCATATGTTGACTGGTTATTTTTCTTAATATAGAATATCCCTAATATCCACTTTGTTTTACAGTACATATTGGCTATCAAAAAGCTGCAAATTTGCAGCTTTTTGCCTGCTCAAGGTACGGACGAAGCGTTTCAAATTGCTAATTGACCTCAGGGCGAGGCGTGTCACTTTGTTTTACAGAAGATATGAGCTATCAAAACGCTGCAAATTTGCAGCTTTTTGCCTGGTCAAAGCATGGGCGAAGTGTTTTAATTCCCCATTGACCTCAGGGCGAGGCGTGTCACTTTGTTTTACAGTACATATAAGCCATCAAAAAGCTGTGAATTTGCAGCTTTTTGCCTAGTCGAGGTATGAACGAAGCGTTTGTATTCCCCATTGACCTCAGGGCGAGGCGTGTCACTTTCTTTGACAGTACACATGGGCTATGAAAGATCTCCAAATTTGCAGCTTTTTGCCTGGTCGAGGTATGAACGAAGTGTTTTTATTCCCCATTGACCTCTGGGCGAGGCGTGTCACTTTCTTTGACAGTACACATGGGCTATCAAAGATCTCCAAATTTGCAGCTTTTTGCCTTGTCAAGGTATGGACGAAGAGTTTTGATTTCCCATTGACCTCAGGGCGAGGCGTGTCACTTTCTTTGACAGTACACATGGGCTATCAAAGATCTCCAAATATGAAGCTTTTTGCCTGGTCAAGGTATGGACGAAGCATTTTGATTCCCCATTGATCTTAGGGCAGTAGCGTGTCACTTCGTATTGAAAAACAGCGCGAATAACACACGGACAAGAAGAGAACACACAGGACAACGCGCTGACTATCAACTGTCTATTCAGAAGACATACAGACAAATTCACGCGAGGACTGCTTCTTCTTTTTCCTCTTCCCCCGGTCATTCGCCACAAGCGCGCAACATTATAAATCATATCAAATTAAAACACACCAGCACAGGTATAAGACATCGCGTCTTCTTCCTCCTTTCTTTTTTCTTCGATCTTCAATCTCGATCTTCAATGCTTTGGTCAAGCCATGTCCAAAACAACTATCTCACTGTCCACTAGGTTAATGGAAGGTTGGCTCACGCACCCGGGTTTTCGTTTTGCTATATGGTCAGCTTCTACTAAGTCCCTCCATAGCTGATCTTTCTGTTTATACAGCACTTTTGTGTCCCTAAATCTTGGCTCAGATCCACAATCACGGCAGTGGACAGCTAAATGGGAGTACGCGCTACCTTTTAACGAACTGTGGTGTTCGCGTAGACGAATGTTGAGGCATCGCCCCGTCTGACCTATATATGAGTGACCGCATGAAAAAGGTATTTCGTAAACGGTCCCCATGGCACAGGACACGGACTTCATTCCGTGCTTGACGCGACATCCAAACAGTCCTGGCTTACTTTTTCTCCCAGCACGCTTGCTAACCACGTTTATAATCCTGCTCAGTTTGTATGGATTCATATCAACTAGCCCAACTTTCCATTCTAGTGTCACTTCGCTTTACAGTACATATGGGCTATCGAAAAGCTGCTGCAGCTTTTTGCATGGTCAAGGTATGTAAGAAAAGTTTTGATTCCTCATTGACCTCAGGGCAAAGGTGTGCCACTTTGTTTTACAGTACATATGGGCTATCGAAAAGCTGCAAACTTGAAGCGTTTTGTCTGGTCAAGGTATGGACAAAGCGTGTTTATTTCCTATTGACCTTTGACCTCCGGACAAAGACGTGTCACTTTGTTTTACAGTACAGATGGGCTACCAAAATGCTCCAAATTCGCAGGTTTTTGCCTGGTCAAGGTATGGACGAAGCGTTTTGATTGCCCATTGACTTCAGGGCGGACGCGTGTCACTTCGTTTTACAGTATCTATGAACTATCAAAAAGCTGCAAATTTGAAGTTTTTTGTCTGGTCAAGGTATGAACGAAGCGTTTTGATTTCCAATCGACCTGAGATTAAAGGCGTGTCACTTTGTTTTACAGTACACATGGTCTATCAACAAGCTGCAAATTTGAAGCGTATTGTGTGGTCAAGGTATAGACGAAGCACGTTGATTTCCCACTGACCTTAGGGCAAAGGCGAGTCACTTTGTTTTACAGTACATATGGACAATCAAAATGCTGCAAACTTACAGCTTTTTGCCTGGTCAAGTTATCGACGAAGCGTTTTGATTCCCCATTGACCTCAGGGCGAGGCGTGTCACTTTGTTCTACAGTACATATGGGCTAGCTATCAAAGAGCTTTTAATTTGCAGCTTTCTGCCTGGTCAAGGTATGGACGAAGTGTTTTGACTCCTCATTGACCTGAGGTTAAGGGCGTGTCACTTTGTTTTACAGTACACATGGTCTATCAACAAGCTGCGAATTTGAAGTGTTTTGTGTGGTCAAGGTATGAACGAAGCGCGTTGATTTCCCACTGAGCTCAGGGCAAAGGCGTGCCACTTTGTTTTACAATACAGATGGGCTACCAAAAAGCTCAAAATTTGCAGGTTTTTGCCTGGTCAAGGTATGGACGAAGCGTTTTCATTGCCCATTGACTTCAGGGCGGATGTGTGTCACTTCGTTTTACAGTATCTACGGGCTATCAAAAAGCTGCAAATTTGAAGCGTTTTGTCTGGTCAAGGTATGAACGAAGCGTTTTGATTTCCCATTGACCTGAGATTAAAGACGTGTCACTTTGCTTAACAGTACGCATGGTCTATCAACAAGCTGAAAATTTGAAACGTTTTGTGTGGTCAGGGTATGGACGAAGCGCGTTAATTTCCCACTGACCTCAGGGCAAAGGTGTATCACTTTGTTTTACAGTGAATATAGACAATCAAAAAGCTGCACATTTACAGCTTTTGCCTGGTCAAGTTATGAACGAAGCGTTTTGATTCCCCATTGACCTCAGGGCGAGGCGTGTCACTTTGTTCTGCAGTACATATTGGCTATTAAATAGCTGAACATTTTCAACTTTTTGCCTGGTCAAGGTATACGGACCAAGCGTTTTGATTCTCTATGGACCTCAAGGCAAAGGCGTGTCACGTTGTTTTACAGTAGGTATGGGCTATCAAAAAGCTGCAAATTTGCAGCTTTTCTCTGGTCAAGGCATGGACGAAGCGTTTTGATTTCCCATTGATCTCAAAGGGAGGCGAGTCACTTTCTTTTACAGTACATATGGGCTATCAAAGAGCTTTTAATTTGCAGCTTTCTGCCTGTTCAAGGTATGAACGAAGTGTTTTGATTCCCCATTGACCTCAGTGCAAAGGCGTGTCACTTCGGTTTACAGTACATATGGGCTATCAAAAAGTTGGTGCAGCTTTTTGCCTGGTCAAAGTATGTACCAAGCGTTTTGATTCCCCATTGACCTCAGGGCAAAGGCGTGTCACTTTGTTTTACAGTACACATGGGCTATTAAAAAGCTACAAATTTGCAGCCTTTTGCCTGGTCAAGGTATGGACGAAACGTTTTGATTTCACATTGACCTTTGACCTCAAGACAAAAGCGTGTCATTTTTGTTGTACAGTAGAGATGGGCTACCAAAAAGCTGCAAGTTTGTTGACATTTTCCTGGTCAAGGTATGGATGAAGCGTTTTGATTGCCCATTGACCTCAAGGCGGAGGCGTGCCACTTCGTTTTACAGTACATATGGGCTATCAAAAAGCTGCAAATTTAAAGATTTCTGTCTGGTCAAGGTATGGACGACGCGTTTTGATTCCTCATTGACCTGAGATCAAAAACGTGTCACTTTGTTTTTCGGTACATATGGGCTATCAAAAAGCTGCAAATTTGAAGCGTTTTGTGTGGTCAAGGTATGGACGAAACGTTTTGATTTCCCATTGACCTCAGGGCAAAGGCATGTCACTTTGTTTTACAGTACATATGGGCTATCAAAAAGACGCAAATTTCCAGCTTTTTGCCTCGTCACGGTATGGACGAAGCGTTTTGATTCCCCATTGATCTCGGGGCAAAGGCGTGCCACTTTGTTTTACAGTACATATGGGCCATCAAAAAGTTGCGAATTTGCAGCTTTTTCACTTGCCCCCCTTTTGTTTGTGAAGCAAAGGAAATAAATATAACTGCTAATATTATTATTAGGGAAACGCCGAGCAGAACGTAGGAAGTCTCGTTTGAGGCGCTTGGAGCGTTGTCGCGCCTTGCGTTGGGGCTTATTTGAACTGATCAATTTTGTAATCGAAGGGGTGGACGAAAGGATACTCAAGGTATTCTATCTCCTGAAAGCAAACATGTGCAGCACGATTGATCATGATCGACACATTGGTGTGTTAGTATCAATTCCAGCTGGTATATAAGAAAAAAGGTGCTGGTAAAGACATACTATTCACGGATACTATACTTTGTTTCATCCTAAGTGGGAGCGCTACAAAACCCTCGCAGACACATACACGAATAGAAGTAGTCTTAAAGCGGCAAGCTACGGCGCACTCTGCGCTTGATTATGTTAGCCGGTGGGTGCTCAGACAGAAATTGACCGAGAGCGCCTTGACATTGCGCTTTCGAGGCTGCTTCATTGGCTCCTCGGCTGATATGCAACTAACGACTAATTTGCTTATTGTTTGTGGATAGTTACCGAGTACTGTGCGTGCTACCGTCACGGTGTCAATGTGCGTGCTGGCTGATTGCCTTTACATGTGAGTGCTGTAGTTTGGTACTGTTTCAAGCACCTGTATATTTACATAATATTCGCAGAACGGTATTTGCGTTAAAAATTCAAGATCATAAAACAACATTAAGCATATATATTTGTTTTGCTGTCCTCGTTTTCAAAGTACGACTTCTGATAGCCTAATTTTTAATGCAGATGACGCCGTGTTACTCACCTTTTCTTGTTAACGACTAGGAGCTGTGGATTGTTTTAAGAACCGGTTTGAACTGGTTCGCGCTTAGGTGAACTGGTAACCGACTCGTCATTTCAAAAGAATCACTGAACCAGAACCGAACCAGAACAACATGTAAAACTACTTATCCCTAACCAAACCAGAATAATGACCGGTTTGGCTACCTGCTATTAACCCAGCCAACCCTCTGGTGTTTTCGTGGAGCACAAATAAAGATTTGGATTGAATATATTAAGAAATCGCAAGAATCGTGCAGCAAAACGTACAAGTTTACGTTTTAAAGCATGTTCCATGATATGGTGCTAAAGTCCCTTGTGCTGGCACCGTATACCAATTACACTTTGTCAGTGGTTTTCGGCTATATTCCCAGGACTTGAAAAGAATGGAATTGTCGGAAACTCTAATTCTCCGGAATGAAATGGGAATTGAATTGGAGCGCCCGTTCGCAACACTGAACTATAGTAATCTCACTCACTTTTAACTGCCGTAACAAAACGATGGCAAACAATCTTGTTGGTGCTTCAAACGAATACACCAACTCACTTTTATCAGCCTAAAACCTCAGTTTTCACACCATGTCACTCATGCTGTCTGATTTTTGAATGCTCAACAATCACACAAAATATAAAAAATGCATATCAATGCTGAAAAATGCGATCCCATCAACATTAGTGAAGTTGGATAGCTATTTAAGGTAAGTAATTGCGAAGTAATTGCATTACTTTCTGAAACTAATTCATATTTGCAATGCACTAGGTTTTGTGAACTGAAAATTGCAATTAACTACATTTGAAGAAATTCATTTACCTAGGTGGGTCCATAATCACTGCATCCGAAACCTTTCTTTTCTGTCGACGTAGCTTGTTGTTTCGACTTGGGTGGGGAATCCTGCTTTCCTGGCCTGACCCCTTGAGCACTACGTGATGTACTTGGGTTATTGCTGCTGTTTCTCTTTATTTTAGCTACCTCAAAGTTACATTTAGGGTTCCGCGTTTTCGGTATCTATTTTTCTTCAGATTCGGGGGTTATTTATCGGTGTTTATTTTTTCTCTCGAAATCGGTGTTTGTCGGTGTTTAATTTCAATGCTGGAAAGAAATCGGTGATTATCGGTGCTTGTGTTGCAAAGCGACTGCATAATTACAAGAAAAACCACGGCACACCTCACATTACACACGTTTATTGTACACACACCAAACACAATGCACATACATATGAAAATAACAGAGAGCGTGACGCTTTCAGAGGCATGATATGCAAAACTGAAAATTATTGAAACGAATTGACATGTACATTGGCAGAGACTATTGAGTCATCGGAGCACGTTCCTTGCGGCTGATGAAACGCAGGCCAGAAAACGCACGCTCCACGTTCGCGCTTGAAGCGGGGATGGCAAGAAAATCAAAAGAAGCTTTTGACAAGACCGGCCATCCCTTGCTGTGCGCTCTCCAGAAACTGCCACTGCATTGCCCTATTGCCCTCCCCCCTTCTCCCCGCCCCTCTTCGCCTTTCCTGCTTTCTCTCATATACCAGGAAACCTATGCCTGGAGAAACGATTCGAAAACCGTTGTGCTAAAAAAGATAAGGGAAGGGAACGGTGCAATAAACATGGTTTCAAAAGAAAGGGACGACCCCAAGGACAGTTCAGTAGGGCTGTGTTCCGGGTCAACGAGAAAAAAAAGCGGGGCTAGACGATTCTTTCAGGAAAGGCGCCATTTTTTTCGCAACATGAATTCGGTGTTTTTCGGTTTTTACCGATTCAGAAAAAAACGCCTCGGGGGTTAATTATCGGTATATACCGAAAACACGGAACCCTAGTTACATTCTACGCGCACAGTATTGTCAAAGACTTTTGATGTGACGTGTCGGTTTCTGACGGATAATTCCGCCTTTTCGTGGATACCGAATCCTACAGACTTTAGAATTTTATCTCTCAATCTGTGTCTGCAAACGAGAAATCCTTCGCCACCAAAGTGAGGTGTATCTAATAAGCGTTAACCGCTTCGGACGTTTATGGTGTATTTTCACGACAGATTTTTATCTCCTGAGAAGACCGAGCACATTATAAAACTGCGAGGAGAAAAGGCCGCGAGAAGGACGAGGCGGTGCAGAGAATCCGATGGAGTATTCGCATGCCGGAGTCACCTTTAGTTGAGTCGGCGGAGTATTTTTTTCCGTTCTCTATAAACCTGATTATGACCTATAATGTACAGGTTACTCAAAAAATAAAGCGTACAATTACAATTACTCTTAGTTAAAGGCATCGTATTAGTAACTTGATCACTTAAGAAGAAAAGTAATCGGCCCTCACTTGAGAAGTAACCGTTGCTTTTCTGATTACGTCAGATATTCAGAACGACAAATTCTTCTGCCGGTTTAAAAACTGATTTTTTGTACCGCTTATTGTTGTACTAGACTCACTGAATTATAAACTACTTCGAATCTTAATTTAGAAATATTAATGAACCTTCCTTTTGTCGGAGACTTTGTTAGATAATTCCCTGGTAGGGAACTTGTACGTACAAAGGGCGTGTTAGAGGCGGGGTTTGAGCTGCACGACCGGAGGCCTCCTGGCCCTCGACGATGTCCATTCCCCGAAGTGAAGAACCCAAGGGTTCAGTGGAGGTGGGAGACTTGGTAACGTAACAAATGGTTTAATTACATGGTTGTGATACAGTCGTCAAAATCAGAGAGAACAATCGAGCATCGTCTCACTCCGTCTTATATGGCGTCCTTTCTTCCCTCACTCCCCACAAGGGTAGCAAAACTGCAGCCAATGAAGATGCAGCAAAAGTTCGCGCGCAATTAGGCCACGCCTCTGCCTTTCCTGAGCGCACCAATACACACACACACACGTCCCGCTGACGTCACGGACGCGTCGACACTCATTTCCGCACACGCACATGCCCAGACTGTCGGGTGAGTTTGTCGAGACGGTCCCTTTTGTTTGGGGGAAGTCCTCTTATTTCCCCCATCGAAAGAAGCGTTGAGCTGTCCTCATTTCCCCTGCGTCGAAACTCGGAATCCATATCTCGTGGGCTGGGCCGGAAAGTAGGTCACGCCTGATCATCTTCGAACGAAGTCGTCTTTGTCTCCGAAAACGACGAATTGGAGCCGGACAACAATGCAG
Source organism: Ixodes persulcatus (assembly GCA_013358835.2). Classification (NCBI taxonomy): domain Eukaryota; kingdom Metazoa; phylum Arthropoda; class Arachnida; order Ixodida; family Ixodidae; genus Ixodes; species Ixodes persulcatus. The sequence continues at coordinate 14,097 of JABSTQ010003554.1, forward strand.
CTCGTCCAGGATCCTTCGCCTGCGCCCAAGGGTATGGCTGGAGGCGAAGATGCTTTCCCCCCGTTTGTGGATTACCGGGTCGTTTCCGCTCCCAATACGCAGATCTGCGAGCTCTCCTTGAAATCGCCAAACCTGGAAAAAGGTCACCGAAGGTTCCATTCTTAACAGGCACCAGTAGAAAGAAACTAAGAGGTACAAGTACTTCTAGTACTTTCAAACTGAATCAGATGGCTCTTGGAATTACTTCCTAACAAATATAATTAAATGTTAACAAAATTATTTCAGAACCTAGTCGATTACAAATTATTTGAATACTTCTGATGAGTACAGTACAAATCTTAACAAAAGCCAGGAAAACAAAAAAGACCAGAAAGGCACTCTCGCGACTCATTGCTGCTGACCGTGATCCTTTCCCCAAAAAGGGGGATCGGATATCTGTAGGCCTGTCGCAAATTGTCGTCCAGGGTTATCCGCGTCTCTTCTGTGATGCGGAGCACGTTATTTCAAAACCCGGTGACGTTTAATCCTCTCCTCAAAAAAAAAAAAAATTCTTTCGTGCTAATACACCGTTATTGGGTTGTCTTCTGAGAGTTGAAGTGTTTCACCAGTTGTCATTAAGCTGTCCCTTCGTGTTTTTTTTTGTTTGTTGTTGTAGTTGTCGGAATCTGCAGAGCTAGTTGAAATCTCGTCTTGTTCGTTCTGACCACTAGTAGTACCTTTTAGGGTTACGTCAGTTCGGTCGCAGCCAGAAGGTCAAGTGACGCGTAGACTATCTTCTCACAGTGTAATGATTAAGTAATGCTTCTTTTTCAAACAAGCCAATTCTGCATCGTCACCGGTCTTCTATAGGGTTACCCGTGAACCGGCACCGAAAGGTAGAAAAAATCGGCGAAAGTTAAGCAGACGCCATTTTGCATGTCTTGTCGTTGCTCTGACTGTGGGCGTGGGTAGCCTTTCACGAACCTTTACTGTTGTTTCGATAGTCTGGTGTGGAAGCGCAGTGTTTGTTTTTTTAGTCTGGAGGCTTTACCTCGTCGCCAATTGCCGTGGTTACTGTCAGTGTCCAGAAAATTGGAACACGTGATGACAGCCCAAAACAGTTTTTTTTTCATTACGCCAAGGATTATCAGAATAGCCTGCATTGTTTCCGTCTTCCATTCTTCTTTCTAAAAGTCAGTCTTTCTTGGTTGCTTAACACAATAGGCGCTCTGCCCCCACATAGAACAATAGATTTTTCCGGTGCTTGCTTATTTCTTTTCGCTGACAGTCTTCAAAAATAATCTAGTGTTCTCTCTACAACCCACAGTGTGTCATCTAAACTTTCAATTAAATCATCGGTTCATGAGATCCTAATACGAGCACACTGTTCCCATTGTTTTATCCAGCAGAAAACTCTGAGCTTCCTCCTTAATTTCGGAATTGAGAGTATCGGAGTGTTCGCGTTCGTCGGATGACCTTGCGATGACCTTGCGGATAACGACATGCAAGATGACAAAGGTACAATTGTTCATTGTCCATGAATGCCTTCTGTGCGGCTTTAAGACAAAATATACGTTAAGACTACTTTTGCGGTAATAGGGAGTTTTAGTAGATCGCTTCAAACGACCGCTACCGCTACGGGCGTGCGCTTAAGAACATTCATCGAAGGGGAAGCGCAAGCTCCAGCTACAAATTACGTGTCCTGAAAACACGATATATTAAACCTTTCTAATAACTCTATTTAAAAAAAAAAATAAACTAAAGTAGGGTTTTACAAAAGGTTGGCGGAAATTATATAGAACGATGCATTAATTCCACACAAATAAGATTGATACCAGGTTAGACACAGTGCCAGGGCTTATTTACTGTGGTATACATCTTTAGGTGAATTAGAAATCCTATTATTTTTGCAAAAGTAGCTTTCAAATGAAAACCAATGGATCAGCTCTAAAAAGTTTTAAACGTGTTTTTTTGTTGTTGTTGTTTTCTTTCTCTCTTTTTTTTTTGGGGGGGGGTGGGTTATAAAATTTGTTTAACTTCGACGCCCCGGGCGTTTTTTTTGTTTTCTCGGTTCTCATCATGCATACACCATTTGGCCTTGCCATACTTGCGCCTGTAGCCCAAGCGGCAACTTGTGCACACTTTCACACTCCCCATGCACTTCAAGTATGTCTAAATTTTACTAATCTAGGGTTTTTTGAGGACGTTCAACAACTTTCTTATTGAAATCGTTTACTAATAAGCAGTAGTACAGATAAATTAAATTATGCGAAGCTAATAAATAATTAAGGGCTTACTTATTCAAAACGTTATGTAAATCCGGTGACTGCAACGGCGTAAATACTTTTTTATTTCTTTGTGGTGAGTTTCATAGCACCAAACCCTTGGCCGACGTTTCGTAAAACACCCTGTAAAACTGAAAAAAGTGGAATGCAGAACAAATGGTTAGTGGGGGTGCGCAAATAATATTTGGAACCAAATGGTGGACCGTCATTCCAAGATTCGACACTGGGGAAGAAATTCAAGACGTCGTGTCTTCCCATTGGACTGCGAAAGGTCTGGCCGAAACATCGCTAATGGATTCTAACCCTTATTCTCGCACCATTAATAGTTAGTCACAAGACTAAGGTTCATATTCCTCGTCCCGCGGCGATTGAACAGGGGGTGGGGTAGGGGAGGGGGGGAGGATCCAGAAGTATCAGAGTTACGGAATGATGATGAGGGTTATATCTGCTCAGTAGCCTGGCTGGCACAAACAGAAAATGACGAATTTAGAACTGAAAATAAACAGAATGTTTGTGCCTGGATTTGAAACCAAAAAGTACCATACATTCTGAGCTGGCGACGGGAGGTCGACTGTTTTGAAGCAATGCGTCACCGTTGCTCTTATGCACTCTGTAGGTTCGGGAATGTTCCGAACTAGAACACGCTACGACAGCCGAGAATATAATTAAACTTTTCAGAAGAGAAAAGCTTGCTAAAAGTAACAACTTGGCCGATCGAGGTTCAAACATTCGCCTTCTTGTGGCCGCAGCGTGCGTTGCTGACTCGGCCAAGCATGCGGGCATAGTCAGAACGTTTATAAGTTTTTTTTTTCTCGGCGAGAATAGTTGTGGATTAGTTTTCCCTAGACATCAGGGAGGGTCATCTGCCCTTCATTTATTTACATATATACACATTCAATCATAGACGGCAGTTGGCGATGGTGTCCTCTATCACGAGCTCTGTTTGCATCTCTAGGATTCTTCTTCTTCTCTCTGACGGGCCCTACATCACACCCCCCTCCGGGAAGCCCAAGGCACGGATTGCCATTGCACATGTCGGCAAATTGATGACTTGGTCGGAAGTCGCGCTTGTTGGGGCAACGCTGATTTTAATGTTGTCTGGGATAAAACCTGCACACTCTCAATATAAGCGGGTTTCAGACGATCAACGGGTACCATATCTTGCGTGTTTCCTATGTAAAAAAAGTATTTGGACCGTGTTGAATGACGAAAAACGGTCCGTCATAAGGGGTCCGCAGTGGTTTGGTGTTTACACGCATCTACGTGTACATACCAAACATGTGTACACGTATCTAAGCCTTAGCCTATAAAAACTTTTCAGTTAAGTGGTTGTCGTGTTGGCGGTGGTCGGACACCTTTCATCGTCGTCTTCAGTCTTGCATAGTTCTACATGTCTGGCACCGCATCCTCTTCAAGAGTATGGCAAACTCGCCTGGCAGTGTTAGGCCCGTGCCGTAAACAAGTTCAGCCGGTGTGGGGAAGAGATCCGTTTTGTAGACCGAACGAAGACTCAGTAGAACGACTGGGAGCGCTTCTGACAAGTTTGCTGACTTTTTGCAGGTCCTTAGGGATGCCTTCAGTTGCCGATGAAACCGTTTCACTAGACAGTTTGAGGCCGGGTGATAGGACGTGGTTGGGATTCGCGTTACTTATAAAATCCATAGGAGTTGAGAGAAAAGGCGGGACTCAAACTGTCGACCTCTGTCAGCTGCGATTTTGTCTGGTACGCCAAAGCGTGAAACCCATGTTCTCATGAAGGCTTGGGCGACCTTTTCAGCTGTGATGCTGGTTAGTGGTGTTTCTTCTGGCCAGCGAGTAAACCGATCAACGCACGTGAGAACGTACGTAAAGCCACGAGAAGGTGGTAATGGCCTAAAAAGGTCGATGTGAACTTCGGAAAGTCTGGCATCTGGGAGCTTGAACCTGGTGACTGGTGCAACGGTATGGGATTTAATTTGTCTATTTTGGCACTGCTGACAACAGCGTAACCATGGGCGAACATCGAAATTGATTTTGTGTCAGGCGAATCGTGATGTCACCAGGCGTTGGGTGTCCCAAATGCCAGGATCAGCCAGTGAGTGCAGAGCTGTGAAGATTTGACGACGGAAGTCCTGAGGAACATACGGCCGTGGTGGGCCTGCGGAGATGTCGCACGTTAAAGTGTCACTACACCAGGGAAGGCGAAGATCCTCGAACTTGAGCGCGATGTGTCCAGAGCGTAGGTTTTGAAGTTCTTGGTCGGAGTGTTGAAACCGCGCGATCTGATGAAAATCGATGGTACGCAAGAAGGTTTTTTTAACGACTGTATATCTGCGCGGGAAAAGATCGGCTGGGGTGTTGCGAGAACCTTATACGTATTTAATATCGCTGGTGAATTCCATATTGAAAGCTATTTGCCTGATTTCCCGAAAAAAATATGTATGCCCACTAGATGTTTAGGCATAATTAAAGGGTTTGTGATCGGTGACTATGTGAAATGAGCGTCCTTCGAAGAAGTATTGAAAGTGTTTGAGAGCGAGATGTATTGTCAAGAGTTCACTTTCAGGTGTACTATGCTTCTTTTCTGATGGGCGCAGTTTCTAAGAAAGAAAAAGGTTACCATTGTTGCTCAATGCACTGTTGCAAAACAGCTCCGACGCCTTTTTCGGACGCATCAGTCGTAACACACGTTGGCGCGTTAGGCACTGGATGAACCATTCGCGAGGTCGTTCTTCATCTTCTCAAATGCGAAGAGACTGCGATTCATCCAGATGATGTCTTGGTCTTTGGTTATTTTAGAAGACAGGGCCTCTGTAATAGTATGGATAGTAGTAGCATAATTAGCAAGGAAACGCCGAAAACCTTTTATGAATTCCAGTACTGCTCTCAATTTCTTCAGTTTCTGGGGCTTCGGAAACGAATAATCGCTTCTACTTTATCCGGCAGGGGTCTAATGCCGTGGGAGTCAAGACTATGCCCAAGGAAAATCAATTACTGAACGCCGAACTGTCATTTGTTGGGGTTGATGACGAAGCCATTCCCCTCCAGACGTGTCATGAGAAGGCGGAGGTGATCCAGATGTTCTTCTTGATTTTTGCTTGCAACAATTAGATTGTCAAGGTAGGCCAAACAAATGTATACTCCTCTTGTGCCCCGGTCAATACATCGCTGAAAAGTTTTTGAAGCGTTTCGAAGTCCAACGGGCATGCGGATAAATTCGTAAAGTCAAAGCAGGGTGATTATAGCCGTTTTGGGAATGTCAGTTGGTTCTATGGGGATTTGGTGGTAATCCTTGGTCAAATATATTTTAGAAAACATTTTTCTTCCGTGAAGTTCGGTTGAGAAGTTTTCAATGCGATGCACGGGGTATTAATTAGCTTGTGGTACGTTGTTTAAATTGCGATAATCCCCGCAGGGACACCAGTCACCTGGAGTCACCTTAGGCACCATGTAGAGCGGAGGCGACCATTTGCTCGAGGATGGGCGAATGATACGGAGTTACATGTCGTCAAATTCTTTACGGGCGATCTGAAGGCGTTCCGGAGCTAGTCTTCGAGCACGAGCGTAAACCGGTGGGCCGGTTTTTACAATGTGGTGTGCGGCATTATGCTTTAAAGGCCGCACAATGTTGCTTGGTCTAGCCAGTTCCGGAATGTCTCTCAATAAGTTGTCAAAGATAGAAGTGGTGCTTTGAAGGTGAGGGTTAGAGGGATGCTGTTGTGATGGCCCTTGTAACGGTTTGTCGGGTCGTAGTGTCAAAAAGACGTGAAGGACGTACATCGACGCAGAGGCCAAAGTATGGGAAAACAATCTGCTCCCAAACTGGGATGGTGCACATCAGCAATAAATAAAATCCAGCGAAATATTTACGGAAATTCCACATTGAAAGTGAGTGACTTATTTCTGTATGTAGCTATGCCGGATGCATTTATCGCCAGTAGGCTCAAAGTGACGTTTTTAAATTTACGTTCTGTGGTAGAAAGTGGTAGTACGCTTACTAGGGCTCCAGTGTCAACAAGACGATATACTTATGTGTTCTGTTCCACGACAAAGAACAGGTGTCCTGGAGAAGGAAGGAGCACTTGACTTGTCACCTTCAATAAGTACTCCAGGGGTTTTCCTCCGACCAGCTGCAGGGCGGAGAGAGGGCGCGCGCACGGGCTCCTTAGGCCCGGTGGAACCAGCAAACCTCCGGTGTCCTTGGTCGGTCTTTTGAAGAAGAACGTCTCATTTGATTTGGCTCAGGCACGTCAGGGCGATTTTGTCGAAGAGCAGCCACCTCAGTTATCAAATAAGCGACGTCGTCGTGCAGCCTTTGGAAATCAAAAGGAGGTGAAACTGTCGCATGTAGCGGATGGCCACTGGTGGGGTACGTGGTTGCCTGAATCATGGACGGGGCTGAATCTAGAATCCTATTGGCGAGTTTGGCGAGGTCGTCAAGAGGAATATTGTTAGACGTTGCCAGGATCCTGAGGGCATCTGAAGGCATACGCTGCAAAACAGTTCTCGTAGAAAGGAAGAATCCCGCGAGAAGACTCGACTCCCCTAAAGCTGTGTCATGCGTCGGACGAGCTGCGATGGTTTGTTGTCTCTGAGCTACTCCGCCGTGAGCAATTGCTGCAGGCGTTGCTGTTCTGACGCAGTGGTTCTCAGGATCAGCTCTTGCTTGAGCTGTTCATAGGGCTCTTGGTCTGGCGAGAAAATTACGATGTCTCTCAATTCGCGCGCCTCTGCAGACGACAAGGACATGAGACCTCGCGAAATTTTGTCGTTTATGCGGTGATGTTTCTGTGGGCAAACTCTTCCTATTCTTGCGCGAACCACAACTCTGGGTCCGCAGTCCAGAATGTTGGTAGTCGTCTGCTGACACTGGCGAGTTGCTAAATCAAATGTTTTGTGGCCGGCTGCTCACCTCCGGCCTTGGAGAGGGAGAAAAAAAGGTGACGTTTTATTAAAAAATATTCAGGTGGACTTAGCCTTGCCGATTAGGCCGGCATTGTCCTGCCCTAAAATGAAAATGAAGTAATAAAATGAATAAAACAAACTAAAATAAATGATGATTAAAGAAGACACGCACACACAATAAAAAAAAAACCTAAAGTGTTTTTCTCGTTGCGTAGATAAGCCACAGGTCCATTTACGCACACTTCCGGTCTTTGAAATGTAAATGGCGCTCAGTATTTCATTTTTTAGTCGTGCTTGTAGTCCAGTGGCCTGGAGGAAGTATAGGAAAATGACCTGCAGTAGCTTTCTTCGAGTTTTTCTTCCAGCTGGATATATCAAATCTGTAATATCGTTGATCTTGAAGTTATGTCTGTTAAGTTCTTGAGTGAAGTCTTTTCGATGACTCTCGAACTTAATATAATTGCAAAGCAGGGGATTTATATCTTCTGTAACACCACAGCTGTCGCAGGAGGCTGAAGGTGTCTTACCTCATTTGTGTAGAAGTTGTCCGGTGCGAAGTCTACCGACTTCGCACCGGACAACTTCCGGTGCGAAGTCGGAAGTTGTCCGGTGCGGTCGGAAGTTGTCCGGTCGGAAGTTAGAGTTGCCTTCTTGCGGCGTAGGCTTCCACTAAGACAGGGCTGATGTTGGCTATTTTTTGACCTCCAACAAAAACCGAGATGTTCTTTGACAAGTATGTGGAAAACTTTCGGATCGTCAGGTGCGTGTATTGTTCGCTCTTTATTGTGTGCGCTCGTAGCAAGGTTGCCCGCTCTTTCATTTCCGGCGAGTCCAACGTGGGCGGGAATTTATTAAAACATAATTTGACACCGGAGACCTCAAGGGATTCGGTCGCGGATCGAGTAGCCACCGCGACTTCCGATGTTCCTTGTATATGTTTTAGCTCTTGCAGTGCACCACGAGGACCTGTGAGCAGAACCACTTTTTTTGCGGTGTAAATCTCGTCAGATTATGAATGCTTCCACAATTGCTATTATTTCTGCAGTCGTGGAGGACACCATTTGGTCGATAGGGCCGCTCCACTCAAGGCGATAGGCTCGGAGATTATAGGCGGCTGCGGTACTTCTTTTATGGCGATTTACGAAACCGTTCGTGTAAACTTGCAAAAAATCTTTATGTTGTTTCAATGTACTCAGTCGTTGTCATTTGCAGCACAGCTTCGTTAGATATTTTCTTGTTTAGTATGTCCGGCATCTTCTCATCACATTTTGGGATGTATGCCTCCCATGGGGGGCTTAGGTTGGTAGTCAAAACTATTTGGTCGCGCTTCTGATTGTCACCCTAGGTGTTTCAGAGTCTGTAAAGAAATGTGAAAGCATGATCTCGTCCTTCTCACTAGTCGTTGAAGCAGGCTCCTTCCAGTAGCTGTTTCGTGTAAGCGGAGCATCTTTAGAAGTAGGCGTTGCATTGCCAAAAGAGGCAGTGGCAGAGCTTGCGCTTCTATGTACTCCAGGTCATTTCTGGTAGAACTGGGGACACCAAGGCTTGTACGGAGTCCTCGTCTATGAATGCGTTCGAAAGTTCAGAGTCGGACCGAGATAACTTCATATAAGGGAGGGCGTATAAGATGCGGGAAACTACTAATGCTGAATGGAGACGTAGCATAGACCTTAGAGAGTTCCCCCGCAACTGTCCTGCCGCCCTTCTAATGGCATTTCTCACCACTACTGTGGACTTTGCCGTAGCCATTGCCTGTGAATGCCAGTTCCGCCGAGAATTTATAAAGAAATCTAGAAATCGATGCTGCCGGACACGACGAATCTGAATTCCGTTTACCCGAAGATCTATTCGTATGCTATCTTTTCCGGGAAAAAGAATGAACGCCTTCTTCTCTGGCGAAAGCTGTAGTCCGCACTAAGCTAGGTACTCACTCGAGGCTATAATGGCAGCTTGAGCAGCATTTCTTAGACTATGATGCCTGAAGACTGAAGTCCAAACACAAATATCATCCGCGTAAATTAACATACTAGAAGGAAGAGTGTACTTGGGAAGTGATTCCGGAAACTTTGACAAGAGGATGTTAAAAAGGATCGGCGATAGTACACTTCATGGGGGCACGCCACAAAGGGATTTACGCTGCAAATTCACTGCTCGTCCCAGCCGAACTTGGAGCTTTCGTCCAGCGAAAAAATTCCTTAGGAAGGCCTGCAAAGGACCCGTCATTCTAAGTTGTGTTAGCTTTCTCAGTACTGCGGAATACTGTACATTGTCATAAGCCTTGCTGATGTCAAAGAATATTGCGAAGGTTGAGTTCTTGTTCTAGTGATTATGCTCAACTGCACTCAATAGGTCAATCACACTATCCGCTGTTGAGAGGCCCTTTCTGATTCCAATCATCTCTTTGGGTAATAATTGACATTTCTCAAGCCACCACGAGACACGGAAATCGATCATTCGCTCCATGAGTTTCGCTACGAATGACGATAGCGATATAGGTCGATATGAAGATGGTGTTGTTCTCGGTTTTCCCAGCTTGTGTATAGGAACAACCCATGTTGTTCGCCAAGTTTGTGGTATGTTTCCTGTTGTCCATTAGATATTGAAGGAATTCAGAAGTTCCTCGAGTCGTCCGTCGGGGAAGTTTTGGAGCATCTGATTTGTGATCTCGTCAGGACCTGGTGCACTTTTTCTGCGGCACATTTTTAGTGCAGCAGCTAGTTCGCCTGCGGTGAAATTAGCATCCATAGGCGATTTCCTTTTTTACCGCGTAGCTTTCCGCTCCAACCTCACTTTGAGACGTCGAAAATTAATCCGCAAAACTTTCCTGTGTGTCTTGTAGATTTTCACCCAGACGGAGTGCAATTGAAAGGTAAGATGTCTGCGTCTCGCCTTTCCCCGTGAAGCAGTTAAAAATTCGCCAAATGTGGGTTCCGGGCTTGTTAGCATCGGCCGACGCTGTACTGTCATCCCACAGCTTGCGCTTGGTCTTTTTTGCATATTGACGAATGAGTGCATTTATTCCATTTAGCAGGGTTTTGACTTCACGTGTATAGGTTCACTGAAGTTTCTTTTTCTACTTGTCTTCGTTGCACAAAAAGATTAAACAGTGTCAAGTCGGGCTCGTGATAACGACTTGGAAGGCGCATTTTGATTGTCGCTCTTTTAGCACTAATCACGGTCGCCTGGTCTAGGGGTTCCGGCGATGCTGTGAGATCTTTTCTGTAATTGTCCCAGTGAATGAAGTGCCCAGTACGTTGTTGCTTTCAGCAAACCCCTGCTAACTCTATAAATGTGGGATAGGGCATGGTCACTGCCCATTGTATCTGGAATGCTTCTCCATTGTATGCTGAGGTCTGTTGAGTGTGCCGTGATGTCTATTTCACTGCAGGTGGCAGTGGATCTAAAAAATGTAGGACTTCCGTCATTGCTATAACCAAATCACAATCCTCAAAAGCCTGAGCCAGTGCATTCCCTCTAGCGTCATCTTTTGCACTCCCCCAGAGGCTGTGTTGCGCGTTCCAGTCATTGCATAACACAATAAGGTCTAAACAGCGTTTGCAAATTTCGGCGACCGCATTCGCAACAGTAGCCTTGCCCTCCCCTGGACGCACATAGGCTGAGCCAATGCATAGTGGATGTCCACCTACGACTACATGCGCTGCTATCAGTTCGGGATGTTCTGTTCACAGGTCACTTGTGTCAATCATATGTTGTGGAAGCTTTTTTCGTATAAATAACGCCGCAGATCGGTGGGGAAAACCTCTCATTGTGGGATTTTCGTAGCGTGTATACACGAAAATACTATTTTTATTTTGTAGTCCTGCTTCACTAAAAGCTAAGATTCTTATTTGATAAGTTTGTAAATATAAGGAAAGTGCCACCATTCTTACTGGGAGGCTCGCACAGTTCCACTGCACTTGAAGAGCTCTTGTGAAGAGCTCTTTTCTGAACCATCATATGTATCCCATCGAAATGATCATCACCATAAAGTCAACGTGCCTTTCAGTCGCACGAAGCACTTTTTTGATTCTTTTATCCCAAGGACTACTAATGACTGGAACCACCTGCCCACCTCCATCGCCACAATCACAGACGCTCCTGCATTCAAGTCTGCCATTGAAAACTATTATGTTAACTAATATGTGATGAATTCTATTTTTGTACTTTTGTTTTTCCCCCACTCCCTTTTGTAACGCCGTGTGGCATTGAAGGTATCGAAAAAAATAAAAATAAATAAATAAATAAATATATAAATAAATAACTAAATTAATGGCAAACGTCTTTGTTTAGGAGGCACTGTTTATTGATGTTTTGGATCCTGGGCCATAACTACATCCAGTTTCGGATCATACCGGTAATCGTCACTTCGAAAACCATATTTACTTTAGCACCATCTTGAGATGGCCTTGAGATAGTTGGGCAATGAAGCCTCGTAAAGCAGAGAAAAGTAAACTTACTATGTCGCTGACATTTCATGTCCCAGGCAGGTCATTTTCTGTCTTTGGTGGTGGCGAGATATTTTTTGACACTCTACTGTAGAGGCGTCTACCCGTCGACGAAGACTCCTGGTGAGATTGGGAAACGTTGGGGACTTGCGATTCTGTTTGCGGTGAGGGAGGGAACTCCTCCTCGAGTAGAGTCTGTTTCCCTATTAGATTCTTACAGGCGCTGTTCGATTTCCTATTTTTTTCGTCGCCCCTCACGTGGTTTCGTGCGAGATGTTTTTTGGCTGTCTGTAGGTTTTAATTTGGCGACTGATGCAACAGGTGATTTCTGCGATGCGGCCGTATCGTTTACCTCCACGGTCTCCACTGGCTTCAAAGCTTGTCGTGGTCCATTGACAAAAGCCTTGTTTCTTTTGAGTGCTCCAAGGCGCACTTTGCAGCTGACGTAGCTGGCAGGATGGTCTCCACCATAGTTTGCACACTTCATGGAATCTTCTCCCTTGCAGTCTTTGGTTGCGTGTTGTCCTTCGCACTTTTTTGCACTTGACAGCGTTCTTGCAGTATTTGAGCATGTGTTCGAGTGGCTGGCAGTTGGAACATCGGGAGGGAGCTTCAACATAATCGCAGGCCTCATGTTTGGTGAATCCAAGGCTCACTCTCACTGGGCATTCTGTGTTTGGCCGGAAAGTCAGAACAACTCAGTCAGTCGGTTTAGTCGCTTCGCCAACCTTTGCGCGGCGTTGGTAGAGTCGACGGGCTGAGATCACACCAGCCGCTTCCAGGAATTCCGTTAGCTCGTTGTCCAAGTACGAATCCCGTACCCCTTTAACCAGGCTGTTGTTCCGCGTCTTGGGTATGATTGCTGGACCGCAACTCCACAGAAAGAGCGAACCTTCAGCAGCTTGTTCAAGGCAGCAGCGTCTGCAACATCTACAAGGAGACCTCCCCGAGCAGTGATATGATGTCTCACAAGAGGGGAATCTGCCGCTGCCGCTATTTCTTCACTTTGTTTGAGCGGATTCTATTTTTGGAGTCGTTGTTCATCGTTGACTGGGGTCAGTAAGACTGGCACACCAGTTGTTCGCTGTTGCCGGTGTGTAACGAGTGTGAATCTCTCCAGGTCACTTTTCTCCACGTCGAAGTGCATGGTAGAGTCTGATGTTGCTTCAGGTACTCCTATATCCTCATATTGGTCATCATCATCAGGTTCCTCATCATTTTCTCCTTTGCGTAGTTTGACACCCTAGACCGCTTGACCTGACGTTCTCTTTTGGCATGGCTGGCCGGCTTGATCTTTCGCTAATGCCTTCGCTGAGGGGCATGATTTCGGTCTTCCATTTGATGAAGGCTCTCCATCAGAGTTTTTAATGATGGAAAATCTTGAAGCACCTTGGTAGGACCCAGATTTAAAGGGTCCACGTAGCTGGCGGCCTCTAGGAGTTTGATTTGTAGGCCCGGGTATAAAAGAGGCTCAATTCTTTCGGAGCGGAGGAACATACCACGCTCTAATTCAGAGGCTTCAACAATCTTTCAAAAATAAATTGGAACGCAGAAAAAGGATTGACCATATACTACGTGCTTCTTCTTCTTCCTCCGGCGAGGTGACTCACCTCCGGCGTTAGCGTCAGCCATGTCGGGCAACTGTGAGAAAAACTGCGACGAAAACGACGGTGACTTGCGGTTGCATAACCTTGTCAGATGCGGATTTCAGTTCGTTGAGGTCGCAATCACGTCCGGGTCACCATATGAAGGGTAGTAATCTGGCCCTCATTCATTTACATATATACTCATTCGATCATAGTCGGCAGTTGGCGATAGTGTCCTCTGTCACGAGCTATGTTTGCATCTCTAGGTTTTTTGTTTTTTTTTCTCTCTGGCTGACCCTACACATGTATCAATCAACAGGTCACGCTTTAATCGATCTCATCTGAAATGTGGCTCGCACGCGAGCGAAAGTATAAGACCTTACGACTGAAAGCTGTAGCCTTGAATATAACTTTCGAGGGGAGGTTATGCTAACCAAAATCAGGTTCAAATTGTACTAAACAGCACCAGGCTATGTAAAAGTTAGAAGCGTGAATTTAAACGTATGCTGCAAGTATGCTTTTTATGTTGTTTTTTCGGGCGGATATTCGACACGTCGAGTCTTACTGTGACTCAATGCGACTAGTCTCCACGCAAGAAAGTTACTTAAATATTTGCCATAACATATCCTTACGGCACGTGAAATTGTCCGAACAGAGTTGCTACAACTTTTGGGCAGGAATCTTTAAGTTCCATATCTTTATTCAGATAATTATTCTTACAATTCATTAGCGATATAAAATTTGCAAGACACATTACTCTCTTTATTAAGAGTATTAATACAAATCACAATAATCGTTAAATATGTTCAAGGTTTTGGAAAACGTCGAGTCGCTGAGGACACCCTACCCGCAGCACAGAACTATGGAGGATGGTCACTCGGCGAACAAATTATGGTTCACAGGTGCTGAAGGTTACACTACCACATTTATTAAATAATCTCCGTATGAATAGCGTGGGGATCTAGACGGCCCAACATTTAAAAACTTAAGCCTGTATTTTGTACATGTTTTTTGATAAGTGTAAGATTTTTTTTAAGTCCACGTTTTTCTATTCGTATTATTTTTTTAAATTATTTTTAAGCTTAGTTTATTTTAGTGTGCATGTTGTTTTCAATGTGATTTTTTTCTCCGCTTATTCTGACCACTGTAGGCCAGAGGACTTGTCAATCTGTACATTACAGCTTTTTTCTTGGGTCTCCCATCATAACCTAAAAAGATGTATTATTATTATTATTATTATTATTATTATTATTATTATTATTATTATTATTATTATTATTATTATTATTATTATTATTATTATTATTATTATTATTATTATTATTATTATTATTATTATTATTATTATTATTATTATTATTATTAAAATAATAATTATTATAATAATTAAACAATTGTGCTAGTAGCAGCACTTTGAATTATACACGACTGTAATCTCACTAGAACCGAGAGGAGGCTGGCTATTGTTATCATGTAAGTGACTGTTCGAGCACCGGCCTATATGTCCGCACGATGTTTAAGTGTATATATGTATTTAAGTGTATATTTATGTGTAGATCCAGGCATGTACGTCTATATGCGTCGTAGTGCACTTGATGTTGTATATAAGCCCAAGTACTTTTAGTTGTGTGTGTAACCCGTGAAACAACTTTAAATTGTGTATAGCTGTCTTGTACTCGGGCCTGAGAACAATCAGTCTCATCACTACGGGGTCTAGTCGCACAAGCCGACCCTGGCTTCGACTGACCCGCCTCTTACGTGCTGATGAAAGAAGAAGCAGAATAAATTATTATTATTATTATTCCTGTCGTTCATCGGGGACCGTTCTACACGCAACGCGTCGAGCTGCTTCCGAGCGTGCTCCGCTTCGTCACGCTGCCCGTCGGCCGCCGGTTTTTCCCGCACCTTGGCGTTCGAGAGCCCCGCTGTCTAAGCTTACAAGACTACCGCGGGACACGCCCATCATCGCAGTCGCTGGTGAGCTCTCTTCGTCGACGGTTCCTGTCGTTCATCGGGGACCGTTCTACACGCAACGCGTCGAGCTGCTTCCGAGCGTGCTCCGCTTCGTCACGCTGCCCGCCGGCCGCCTGTTTTTCCCGCACCTTGGCGTCCGAGAGCCCCGCTGACCAAGGTTACAAGACTACCGCGGGACACGCCCACCATCGCAGTCGCTGGTGAGCTCTCTTCGTCGACGGTTCCTGTCGTTCATCGGGGACCGTTCTACACGCAACGCGTCGAGCTGCTTCCGAGCGTGCTCCGCTTCGTCACGCTGCCCGTCGGCCGCCTGTTTTTCCCGCACCTTGGCGTTCGAGAGCCCCGCTGACCAAGGTTACAAGACTACCGCGGGACACGCCCACCATCGCAGTCGCTGGTGAGCTCTCTTCGTCGACGGTTCCTGTCGTTCATCGGGGACCGTTCTACACGCAACGCGTCGAGCTGCTTCCGAGCGTGCTCCGCTTCGTCACGCTGCCCGTCGGCGCCAGATTTCCCAGTGGCGTTCGAGAGTTAGAACTGACGCTTAAGTTCAGGGCGCACGAGAGGTGATGCCGAAAAACATGGGTGATACCAGGCATCAACCGAGGTTTTAAATCTGCTTCTTGTACAGGTGAGATGGTCGCCTAAACTTTGTCAATTTTTTCCACTCGTGGCGTATACGATGGACTGTCTTGTGTGTTTAAAGTCTGTCCCCTCGGATGGGAAATACATTACTTGTTTGGAATGCGGTCATTCGTACCATCTAGGGCAATGTGCTGGAGTTTCTGAAAGCACATTCAAATCAATGGGATCGGCGAAGCGGGAGAACTGGCAGTGTAAAACATGTCGCCAAGGAGAATCCCGGTCTGGTCCGGGCAACAGCCAGGAGGGCACACGGTTTTCGGACTGCAGTTCAGCCGCTCTGGATGAGGTTAGCAGCAAGCTTGAGGTACTGTCGACCATCCAGATAAGCTTAGAGAAGTTGCTGACACTGCCAGCCAAAGTTGATGAACTGTTGTCTCTTAAGCCAGCAATGATCGACCTTAAGGCTCAAGTGGGTGAGCTCCAGGAGTCTGTCGTTTTTTGCTCCTCTCAATACGACACTTTGTTAGAAATGATTAAAGGTAACAACGAAAATGCAGATAAACTTGGAGGTGATCTTAATGTAATGAAGAGGGTCGTGGATGAGCAATCGCGAACGATACAGCAGCTTCAGAGTGACCTAAACGATGTACAGCAGTTCACGAGCAGATCGAGCTTGGAAATACAGGGAGTGCTGTCTAGTAAGAACGAAAACCTGGCACAGATTGTGAACGATCTCGCGGCTAAACTCGAACTACCAGCACTCCAACAAGGCGATGTAAATGAGCTTTGCCGCCTGCCACCAAAGAGTAGTCCCTCAGCTCCTATCCTGATTAGATTCACGTTGATTGACGGAGGTGGATGAGCCGCCGTAACAAGTTGCGCGAACTGCCGCGGTCAGATGCCTTTTCGAAGGTATTTCTTAACGAACACTTGTCTCGGGCAAACAAGGAACTCTTCTGGCGGGCGAGGGTGAGGGGAAAGGAGAAGGAGTACAAGTTTGTTTGGATTAAATCGGGGAAAATTTATGCCAGGAAAGCGGAAAACATGGATATGGTCCGCATCAACACTGTTCAGGACTTGGAAAAATTGGGTTAGATTATGGCAGTAACTTTTAAAAAGTGTACAAATTTGGATGAATTTGAGTGCGTGCTCTCAACCCCCTGCCAAGCATTTTCAGTGCTACATGTTAACATCCGAAGTTTACGAAAATATTGGGAGCAGTTTAAGGCTATGGTGTACAGAATATCGTCTCGGATAGACGCTTTTGTGTTGACGGAGTCAAATGTGTCGGAATCTTTGCGGGATCTTTTTCAGCTGTCTGGTTACAATTCATTTTGGTACTCTCGTGTGTGCTCTACGGGTGGAGGAATCGTAGTTTATGTAAAGTGTGAATGGTTAGTTTCAAGACAGGATGTAGCATTTTGTTACGCAGAATGTATTTTTTTAAGAGTCGAAAACTCTTTTCACTCTCTCGGCCTCTTAGCGTGTTACAGGCCTCCGTCCAAAAGTGTCAGGCAATTTGTACAAGAACTTAGGGTGCTACTAACCGAGAGTTGTAACTTGGGGTTATTTTGCATGGTAGGAGACATAAATATAGATCTGTTGAAGGACGTGAAGTCTGAAGTTTGTGAATACCTTAACACCCTCGCCAGCGTAGGTATTGAAAGTGCCATCAATGTACCAACAAGAGAGGAAGTTATGGCTGGCAGGCTCGTATCGTCATGTATTGACCACATTTTAGTCAGACCGTTGGGGGTCACGGTGAAGTCGGCAGTGATCTCGCAAAAATTAGCTGACCACTATTTCGTTGGTTGTCAAATGGCCTGGCACGATGCTCCGGTAATTGCCCCGAAAGATCGACAGAAAATTAATATTATCGATAAAACAACTATGGACAACCTGACATCATCATACGATTGGAACACATTTCTTGTCTCAGTGTCGAACTCTGATGTGTACGCGAAATTCGTTGACGTTCATAACTCTTTCATGGCAAAAGCTCAGCGCACGGTCACGGTTCGAAAGCGGAGGCCAGCTCACGTCTGGTTAAACACGAATATTTTAGCTGCAATAAAGGATAAAGAAAAGCGATGGGTTTATTGTAAGCGAGCACCGAGAAATATTAAACTGCGCGCGGAGTTCCGCGCCGCTAGGAACAGAGTAAATGCCCTTGTACGCTCTGCTAAACGAATTTATTTTCAGGGAAAGTTCTCGGAAAGTCGCTCCAATATCTCACAAACTTGGTCCCTTTTAAACGGTCTTCGAGGCTATCAATGCCAGCACTCCCTTGATGACGTTGTTGTGAAAAACTTTGGCGATAATATTGGGCAGACGGTTGATCACTTTAACGGTTTTTTCGCTGCTTCTTCGGAGCAATCCTTGAGCATGGGCGCCGAGGAAGTCACCCTAAAAGATATGAATAGTGCGTCTGCTTTTCTCTATGACATAGGCGAGGAAGGTTTGCGGTCAGCTTTGTTCAATATCAAGTCGACTAGACCACCCGGGGCTGACGGAATCACTGTCGATTTTCTTCAAAGGAATTTTGATTCTTTAAAACATGTCCTTCTTTTTATGATTAATGGTTTTATCCGGTCACGTTCGGTACCGAAGAGACTAAAAATGGCCATTGTTCGACCGATTCTTAAGGGTGGCAAACCAACAGTTATTGAAAATTACCGCCCCATTTCTATTTTGCCTGTTTTAGGACACCTGTTAGAAAAGCATCTTGTTTTGTTGATGACTAGCTTCTTAGATAGATACCCGATGATATCGCAGTCGCAGTATGGCTTTGTACAGGGAAGGGACACGCAGTTGCTCTTAGATGATGTCGCCGATTATTTGAACGCAGCGTTTGATGACAACATGTTTTCATGCGCGCTTTTTTTGGACGTTTCCAAGGCCTTTGATTCCATCAGTCATTCCCTTTTGTTGAGTAAATTGTTTAAGTTCGGCTTCCGGGGTCCCTTTCACGAGTTGCTGTCCGATCTGCTTTCTAATCGATCGCAACGAGTTCGAGTCGGTTCAGAATTGAGTACTATTTGTTATCTTCGAGCGGGTGTTCCGCAGGGCTCTGTATTATCGCCGTTATTATTTAATATATATGTCAATGACCTCGTTTCCGTCATTTCCGACTGTGCATTTTACCAATATGCCGATGATACCTTGTTGATTTCTAGGCATCTTAATTTTGACCGCGCCTTACATATATTGCAATCAAGTGCTAATAAAGCTATTGACTGGTACACCTCCAATCAATTAAAAGTTAATTCAGCGAAAACTAAGTTGATATGTTTCCGTAATCCTTTAAAACGGGGGTTCATAGACAAGCCTTTTTTCTTACATGGTAGTGACTGTGAGTGCTGTAATTGTGTCCCTGTTGAATGGGTGGAGTGCGCCAAATACATGGGTATAATTTTTGAATCGGATATGTCCTGGAATAGGCAGTTGGCCTATACATGTAAAGTTTTGCGGAAGGCAGCTTGTTTGTTGTATAATATTAGGGTTTTTGTGCCCTTTCACGTCAGGGTAATTCTTGGTCAGGCCCTGGCCTACAGCGTATTGAGGTACGGTGTGACTGTTTTCGCACACAGTGCTGGGCTGTGGCATACAAAAGTGAACAGTGTTTTGAAATGTATTTTGAAAAGTGTGGCCTATAAATCTGTTTATTCAGACAGCACAAATATTTTTAACGATCTGGGCATGCCGGACTTGAATTCGTTATTGCGCCAAACAGTGGTACTTAGATATTTTTGGACGGATAACTTCAAGGTTCCACATGAACCGTCTCGCAACCTTAGACAGGCTGCCCGTTTTGAACGCCCAAGATGTTTTACGAGGTACGGCATGAGAACTCGTGGGTATTATGTTCCCGATATTTTCAATAACCTTCCTGAAGGTATATTTTCAGTAGATTCTAAGAAGGTCCTAAAAACATGGCTTCGAACTTTTTCTTCTGAAACACTGTAATTTTTTTTTTTTCCCCTTTTCTGGGTTTGTAAAAGCCCTCGAATTGTTTTTTTGCGTGTGTACTTTGTCTTTGATGTTTATATATTTATAGCTTACCTTTGCGACTTGCCGGGTCTCCGTCACACAAGCCATTGTAGGCTTTGACGGTCCCGTTAGAACCATTGTACTATGAGATGGCAATAAAGATTTATTATTATTATTATTATTATTATTATTATTATTATTATTATTATTATTATATTATTATTATTATTATTATTATTATTATTATTATTATTATTATTATTATTATTATTATTATTATTATTATTATTATTATTATTATTATTCAGGTGGACGCTGTTAACCTTATGGACTGGTTCTCTACAAATAAGCTTCGAGTTAATACTGCAAAAACGAAACTGATATGTTTTCGTAATCCATTAAAAAATGTGAATGTGACTTTCCCCTTATATCTTCATACATCTAACTGCACTTGTACCGATTGTACTCCAATACAATATGTTGACTCTATGAAATACTTAGGTGTTCACTTTGATTGTGATTTAGCGTGGGGTACTCATATGTCTCATTTATGTCAACGTCTTCGTACAGTCTGTTGTTTCATGTACAACATTAAAGGGATTTTACCGTTATCCATTAAAAAAAAACATAATACACGCCTTAGCGTACAGCGTACTGAGGTACGGCATCACCGTTTTTTTTAATTGCTCCCTCCAATGGCATTCAAGAATCGATCGGATTTTAAAGGGTATTCTCAAAAGCGTTGCCTATCACACGCATTACTCTAGTACTGATAATCTTTTTGAGTCTCTTCAGTTGCCATCCTTTTACTCGCTCTTTGTTCAAACAGTTATCAGGCGGCACTTTTGGGAAAGCGAGTTCAAAATTCCATCCAATCCATGTCGTGAACTCCGATGTTTCGTTCCTTATCAAATTCCTTCGGTACGGACTCGATATGGTGAGAGTCTGCGCAAATATTATGTACCTAGCCTTTTTAATGACTTCTCGCACTCGCTCAGTTCCATCACCTCTAACAAGCAATTGAAAAGGAAGCTGCAAAATGTATTTTCTGACATTACTAGACAGTAACCTGGGCAAAGGTTTTTTTTTTTTAGGTATGTGATTGTGCCTTTGAGCGAATGCTCCTGCTTTCTACACTGCATCTTCTGCTTATGCTACCCGCCCTACCTTTTCGGTGTCCTCCCTGCAGCATCAAGTGTTCAATCATGCTTAAATTTGTCTTTTTTTTTTTTTTTTTTACATTTATGATCATACCGAATTCAGTCGCCCAAGATGCCGCATGGGTGCGCGTCTGCGTTTGCTTTGTTTCCTTTTCTCTTCCACCTCATTCTACGACTTATCGTGACACGTGACCTCGCACTACTCTCCAAGGCCCTCCGAGGTTCTACCAACTGTGTGATTGTTGGCGTGTGCTCGTCGTTGTCGTGCCTGTGCGACTCGAAGGATCTACAATGTTGATCCAACTGAGTGTGTGTTGTGTTCTCGTCCTCATCGTGCCTGTGTGACTCCAGGGCCCTGTGAGGCTTAGCCTATTTCTGTGTGTTGGTTGAGTGTTCGTCGTCGCCGTGCCTGTGATACTTTTGTCAATTAATCTGCTGGGTCTGATCCTACAAGCCCCTGATGGCTTTGATCGGACCCGAAACTGATCTTGGTACTGGGCAATTTGCGAATAAAGATTTATTATTATTATTATTGTCTTTTTCGATTTTAACAAAGTTTTCGCTGCGTCATCTGCTGCTGCCAGAAACCATGGCCCATTAATAGAACGCTCAACTCGGAGTTGCTGCGTAGCCGCCTCAGCTTTTCTACCGTCTCTTGATGAGGACATGCTGCGCTCAATCCTGTTCGGAATCAAACGCAACAAATCCCCTGGTATTGACGGCATCCGTGTTGCAGACCTATGTAGAAACTTTCATGGTATCAAGCACGTTCTTCTTTTTATGCTAAATAGGTTCATTGCGCTTGGCACGATCCCACCCGAATTGAAGACTGCGACTATAAAACCGCTCTTCAAGGGCGGGTCGCCAGACAGATTTGACTGTTATCGACCAATATCAGTGTTGCCTTGCATTGCGGAAATACTAGAAAAACATCTCTTCACAGTAATGACCAGTTTTGCTAATAAGTTTGAGATATTGTCGTGCAATCAGTATGGTTTTGTATCGGGAAAAGGTACTCAGTGCCTCCTTGAAGATTTTTCAGATCTTATTCATACTGCGTTTGATCGCAACTTATTTACATGTGCAATTTTTTTGGATCTAGCCAAGGCATTCGACACGGTGAACCACACTATCCTTCTAAAAAAATTGTATAATTACGGTTTCCGTGGTCAGTTTCAGTCGTTGTTGAGCAGTTTTTTTTCTGATCGATCTCAAGTGGTGTCGGTTGGGAATTTTAGGAGCTCTCGAGTCATATTAAAGGCTGGAGTTCCCCAGGGGTCCGTTTTGTCGCCATTACTATTTAACCTCTATGTCAACGATATGTCAGACCGAGTTGTAGGCTGCAGAATTTTTCAGTATGCCGACGACACGGTCCTCGCCGCGCGTCACTTGAACTTCAGTGATGCGTTGCGTTTACTTAGTAACGACGCATCACGCCTGATGGATTGGTTCGGCGAAAATCTTATTTCAATAAATACGTCGAAAACGAAGCTTGTTTGCTTCAGAAACCCATTAAAGTGTATTGATTATGGCTCACCGTTTCTTTTACACAGAACAAACTGCCCTGATTGTACATGTCGACCACTAGAGTTAGTTGACAACGTCAAGTATTTGGGTGTATTCTTTGATTCGGACATGGCTTGGAATTCGCATTTATCCTACGTCTGTGGTAAACTTAGGAGTGTTAGTTGTCTCTTGTATAATTGCAAAGTATTCATGCCATTTTCTGTAAGAAAATCTGTTGCTCACGCGCTTGGGTACAGCATTCTGAGGTATGGTGTAACAATATTTGGTGAGTGCTCCAACCAATGGCACATAAGGGTCGACCGCATTCTTAAGGCTTTATTGAACAGTGTCGCTTATTCTGTCGACCACTCCTCAGCATTAAGTGTTTTCGAGATGTTGCAGATGCCGACCTTTCGCTCTCTCTTCCAGGAAAGTGTCGTCCTTCGGCACTTTTGGTGTAACGATTTTAAAAACCCTTCCTTGTCACCTGTGCATCTACGTAACCCATCTCGTTTTATAATTCCACGATGTTTCACGCGTTATGGAAAGAGAGTTCGTTCACATTATGTTCCTGTCATCTTCAACAAACTTCCTCCGCACATCTTCGAAGCAAGTGGGAAAAGAAAATTGAAGAAACTCTTACGAAGTCTTGTATAGTAACCTGTTTTCGGAAATAGGACTTGTTGTTTTTACAAAATTAGTTTTAACTATTTCGTGCGTCGACTGCCGGGTCCTGCCCTTCAAGCCCTTGCTGGCTTTGGCAGACCCGCTTGCCTGTAATATTGGACTAATGTGTTGTGAATAAAGATTATTATTATTATTATTATTATTATTATTGTTATTATTATTATTATTATTATTATTATTATTATTATTATTATTACTTTTCTCCCACTGATGACAGCTGATGACTTGCAATCTATAATTTTTAGCTTGAAGTCGAGTAAATCTCCAGGATTCGATGCTGTACGGCTGAGTGATCTACGCAGGAATTGGAATTATGTTCGGGACACACTTCTTCTGTTGTTGAACACTATAATTGAAACCGGTTGTATGCCTGATGATCTAAAAATCGCGGTTGTTACACCTATCTTGAAGGGAGGATGTCGTAGTAAGGTTGAAAACTATCGGCCTATTTCCATTTTGCCATGTCTAGCTAAAATATTAGAGAAATTTATTTTTATCACCATGTCTTCCTTTATAGACAAACACAACTTAATGTCTCCAAATCAGTATGGCTTTATTGCCGGCCGAGGCACACAACCTCTCCTGGATGCTCTTTCGGACGACATAAATTATGGCTTTGAACACAACTTATGTACATGCGCGTGCTTTCTTGACGTATCAAAGGCATTTGATACAGTTACTCACTCCATTTTACTCAAAAAGCTTTCAGCTATAGGTTTCCGTGGTCCTTTCTTGTTGCTATTAGAGAGCTTCTTATCTGACCGCTCACAAATGGTTTCGGTGAACGGCGTGCATAGCTCTAAAATATTTTTGAAATATGGGGTCCCACAGGGGTCTATCCTTTCACCACTATTGTTCAATATTTATGTCAATGATATGTGCACTGCTGTTTCCGACTGCATTCTATACCAGTACGCTGATGACACTTTGTTACTTACGCGTCACCTCTCTTATCCAAAATCAATAGAGATGCTCCAACGTTCTTTAAATCAACTAATGGATTGGTTTAATCGCAATCTACTTGATATAAACATCTCTAAGACGAAACTCGTCTGCTTTCATAATCCTCTAAAAGTTATTTCTTTAAATGTTCCTTTTGTCTTGCACACATCAGACTGTATCCTCTGCCATTGTGATCAAATTCCTTATTCAGACACCGTAAAATACCTTGGAATACTCTTAGATTCAGACCTATCATGGAACTCTCATCTTACAAAAATATGTTCACAACTAAGGAGTGTTTCCTGCTTGCTTTATCATATCAAAACATTTATGCCTCTTGGTGTTCGCAAGCATATTGCCTATTCTTTAGCTTACAGCAAGTTACGCTATGGTATAACTATTTTTGGCCAATGCTCGAACTTATGGCAAACAAAGGTGAACAGCATCTTGAAGGGAATTCTAAGAAATGTATGCTATAATCTTACGTCCTCCAATTTAAATTTTTTTCAAATGCTTTTAATGCCCGATTTTCGATCTCTGTTCTTGGAAACAGTGGTACTCAATCACAACTGGAATGATGAATTTAAAACGCATCACCCGGTCTCACGGCAGTTGCGCAAGGTTTCACGATACCTTGTTCCCAGTTGCTACACTCGGTATGGTAAAAACATTCGTTCATTTTATGTTCCGCATATATTTAACTCTCTCCCGCCTCATTTTTCAGACATCACGTCCAAAAAGAGACTTAAAAAAGCTCTACGCCATGTATATTGGAATGAAGGAGATACATAAATAATTTTTTGTCTATCGCGAGAAAGAGGAGGGAAAGGGGGGGGAGGGGGGGGAAGCGGTGTAGTTTGATTCTAAGTTAACAAGCGGTTTTTTTTTTGTTTTTTTTTTCCTCAGCCATTTTATTCTTATTTTCGACGCTAATTGAATTGTCAATGCTGTTCTGCATATTTTTTTTTTTTAATAACACACGCGTTTATGACAAAAGCTTTAGGCTTGTGGGTGTAACCTTCCTGTGACATTCATGTGACATTCGTGTGACTTTCACGTGACTCCAGTGTGACTTTCAGTTTCTGTGATTGTTCTTTTTATCGTGACAACTGACGTCATTTTGCTCAAATCCTCCACTGTTTTTTTTTTTTTTTTTTTTTTCTAGAATATTTTGTCGCCAGTGCTACCATGGTTCAGTCACACAAGCCCTTGAAGGCTTTGACGAACCGGCCTTGCTTCATCACTGCACCCATAATGTACAAATAAATTTATTATTATTATTATTATTATTATTATTATTATTATTATTATTACAGACATCGAGAATATTGTATGCATTTCGCTCTAGTGTCAGATATTGACGGTCTCCGTAATTTCTTTGAAGATTCATAAGAGGCGTATTGCACCGTGGTCCACGTTAATATTGGAGGCACCCGTAAGAGCTGGATCAAAATCATTTC
>JABSTQ010003555.1:0-48976 GCA_013358835.2 Ixodes persulcatus
TTCCTGTCCCATTCTCAGTCACGTGGGTTTCCGTATCTGGTATGCGGGACGAAAGAATAATAAAAACATCGCAACCTCGAATATGCGACAAAATATAGGCAAAGCTAAACAGAATGGGTGACGATCGCAGATTTTTCGTAAACACCTTCCAGCGGCGAGGAAAGGTCAAAACGATGTTTTACCGCAAACCAGAAGTGACGACATTC
Organism: Ixodes persulcatus; assembly: GCA_013358835.2. Taxonomy (NCBI): domain Eukaryota; kingdom Metazoa; phylum Arthropoda; class Arachnida; order Ixodida; family Ixodidae; genus Ixodes; species Ixodes persulcatus. The sequence goes on from JABSTQ010003555.1 coordinate 207, forward strand.
AAGATGACTGCTGTGTTGTGGAAAAGGTGTATAGGAAGTATTCACTGGCGGCCATAGCTGTGTGCACGACTGCTGAGCGCGTGATGATGGCGAACTTCCACAGTTCTTTTGTAACGTGCATTCCGCACCCTCAAGATTGCCAGTCTTAGCAGCCCATTAATGTGGGCTCGTTCAGAGCATGCGCTCTAGACATTACCCACAAATATGGGCGCCGAGTGAATACTACTTATAGAGGAGGCTATGCTTGGGCCGCCAAGCGCGTGTCACTCGTGTGGGCAGCGCATGCAATTGCAAACTCGCCAGGTATATTCTCCCGCAGTGACACCAGTCGTAACCTCTCTTTCTGACCTTTTTTTGCTACATTCCAAATCTTACCAAATGGATCCGGCTCACTCCGGCGGGTCGTGTTACGTGAAAAGACAGATTGAAAACGCTGGACGCCTGTAGGTTTTAGAACGCCAAGGTACAAAACCCTTACTTTGGAGCACCGTGGTTTGGAGTAAGATTGAGTAAAATTTTGGAACACGGCCTTTCAAAATAGCAAGAGTGCGCGTGTATAGCTTTGACAGGCGCTGATGATGCGCAAGAGCGGAGATCTCGAAAACTCCGAATATGACGTCACGCCCCGGGAAGTAGGGGCATCAGCTGTACTTTGAAAATTACTTTCTGCAGCCTCCATGCACCAACTTGAAACATAATCTCGATATTCGCGATTCTGATGGCCAAATGAAAACGATTTGGGTGTTTTTGCTCAAGTACGGAACCATTTCACTTTCGCTTTAAAGCCAGGGTCACACTGCTAATACATCATACAGAATACAGTCGGCAGGTAGCAGTCACCGCGATATTCGTGCTTTGGATGCCGCGTGCCTACCTTTTCTCTTTGAACTCATTGGCATGCGGCATTGGATCTCGCGCTCGAATCTGTATGCAGACTGCCTCTTGTATCATGTAAAAGCACTCTCACCCCGGCTTAAAAAAAAGCTTAGTTTGTGACACTTTTAAAACTAGGTGGCCTCCCAATTCACTTTGAGGTAATTTCACCAATGTTTCTTTTTCGCTGTGAATGATTTTTGGAGATATTATATTATCAGTCGCGCTTCGCAGCTTTTCGATTATTCACATTTCAAGCTCAGGGCTGCCGTCGGCGTTTGATAGACACTCGAACTGTAATGCAACTGATATTCTTAACTACTTGGAAATAAAGCAAGAATGAATTTGATGAATCCAAATGTTTGCATTGTCTGGCTTTATATTATCGATGATTTTGAACACACAAAAGGCGGTCTCTCGTGACCTCCGGGTGTGTACACGCAGCCAAAGTCAATAAGAAGCAGGGCGTCTTGTTCAAAAGCCCAGCCAAGACTGAGAATCCGAAAGACACCTTTTGAGCTTCTTGTGCTTTAAAACATGAAAACAAAGCATTAAAAAAAAAAAGCAACACTGGCTGCCTTTTTACCTGTGGTCTCTACTTTTTTCGCACCCCAGAAAAACTATCTCCCACGCAGTCGAGAGTACGCTGTTCTTTTCTGTGCTCCAAGTCAGCTAGAAGTGGCGTTTATTGGCGTTCTTGACCGAAGCCCGCGTTCTAGATAAATTGCACGTTCGCGCTTACCGCGATAGCTGTAGAGAGGCGAATCCGAAATTCCATAAGGGTCAGAACTTAACACAATCTTCCCATGCTATTTAGAAAAAAAAAAAATCTAGGGGATTTGTTTTACGTAATTAACGTATACAATTGCGTTGAAAGTATATTTGAAATTTATAAACCATAAACACCTATTAGTTGCTCGTTTAGGAAAAAATAATGGTGGGGAACTATGTAGACTTTTGTTTATATTTCGGCGCTATGTTCGGTCTTTTTATAGCCCAAATATTTCGGAACTGATCACTTCGGCGATATTGATGCGCTTTGTCACAAAGAGCAGACCATCTCAACTAACGGGGTATTCCCTCGGTATATTTGGAACGGTTTCTGAGCGCGTTTTTTAGTGTAGCTTCTTGGGCGGGCAAGCGTGCGTTCGCGTCTACAGCAATAAACGAGCGAGCATAAAGCACTTTTGGATAATTTTAAATCCATCGAGGGAATTCCACATAACGTTTCCTGGTGCGCCTCTATGGTAGGATATTCTGCTGGTCCCCGAACTACCAGTTTCATAGCACTGGGCGGGTGCTTCGTCTCGTCAATGTCTACAGTGCAGAAAAAGGCGCAGGCGCCTGAGCCGAAATAAGCATCCTGTTGTTTTTTTGTGTACGGGAACTTGCATAGAGACGACACTTTGCGAGGCCTTGCGCTCGCACACGGGCTATTGTCAGCACTGCAGATGTTTGTCAGATGGACTCCGTGCATTCTCGGCGTGTCCTCCCTCTCAGTTTTTCGGCGCATATACCTTTCCGCAAGAAGGCTTCTGGCCGGTGCCATTTTCAGCTTTCGCGCGTATGGCGCGTGACATGCTCTCTTTGCGAAGCGACAAACATGGGCGCGCTTGGTTGTGAATTCGTAAGCATTACAATGGTGTTTATACGGTCTTCGCGGGCACTCGTTTGATGGGGACATTTTTTTTTTCTTTTAAGTTAGCATCGAGTGTACGCGCAGCATCAAATCAAATGCTTCCGAACTGGTATTTTAGAAAATGGTAGCCTGAATTCGAGTGACGGACGAAGAATCCAAGAGTTTTAGACGGGTTTCGTCCTCCGCGTGCTGTGCGAGAAAATACACGCATTATATATGTGTCAAGAAAAACCTACGTGAAAATGAAATATGTCAATCAGTGAATGTCAATACTCGGTTTCATTATAAGTGCGAGTGAAAGAGAAGCCACAAGTTTCAGCGGGACACTTTGAGTTCACACTTATACTGAACCCTCCTAATGGGGAATCCACACGAAGAAGAAATCCGCCCCTTTCCTCCGCGGAGCGCGCATCACGTGAGACATACGTCATCCCTTTTTGACATTTCGTGGCGCCGTACTGCTCCGCGGCGGAGGCGCGGAGGCTTCGTACTGTTAGCACGAAAGCTCCGGTTGGCGGCGGAGCCGAGGTCGGAGTTTCCCGGGTTGTTGACGTCACGACATCCGTTCGAGGACTTCTCCTTCGTGTGGATACCCCTTAAATGAGCAATATGACAAAGCAAAGAAAGCATCTCACGTGCAACCCTTTCTTCTTCGTCTTGGATGTGCCGTTCGGCGCGGCCACTCTAAGCAGAGCGCAGCAGACCAGAATTGGGAGCAGCAGAGGCGTCTTCATGGCGGCGTCGGCGCAGCGGCTGTGCAAGGCGCGACTGATGCCCTTCCGCTTTCTCCCGCTGGTCACGAGTCGGCGCGAGCGGGTATCGCGGGCAGAGTGCGGGCGGAAACCGGTCGCCTCCCGGAGGATCATCCGCGATGTCTAATCATTCCGCGCAGACGCTGTCCGACAAGCGACGCCGATAGCGCACATCGGGGCAGTCCGCCCTCGCTGACCTCGAGATTCTCGACGGCAACGACCAGTCCGGCTGGCAGGACGCCGCGCTATACATGTAAACGTCGCTTGGTCCGATATAATGGGAGAAAGGGCGCGTGAGAGAGTAGCTGCGTTAACGAGACGCGTCTTGCCACCAGAAAGATGGGCCGACTTCGGGAAAAGGACGCGTGAGAGTGTAGCTACCCCCGCGTGAAAGAGGCACTTCTGGCCACCAGAAAGAAGGGCGGACTGACGTCACGTGCAAGTCGTGTATACTTTATCTGCGCCTAGGCTGACATGCGGCGGAAGGTAGGCGCTCGATGGACCAGTCCTACGCCCATCTTTCTCCACGCGACCACGTTTCACGGCCATGTGCAAAGAACGAGATCAGGCGTTATGGGTCCCCCAAGTGCGCACCTTGCTCAGCACTCTGAGCTTAGAAGGGAGTAGAGTCGCTGTATCGAGGAGGCGGGCACAACGGCTTTATACACACACAAATATATATATAATAAGTCAGAAATCCGTAATTGCGGAGTTGCTATGTTAGGAGTTTATTGTACGAGTATGTATTACGACAGTTTCGCCGAGAGGCTCAGCTTCGTCAGGAGATGGCATACACGTGAGGGCATCAGACTGCGCAGAGCTTTAAGCGGCCAATGGGGCGAGAAGGACGTGACGTCAGGAAAAATAAAAGTAAAAGGACATATGAAAAAAAGCGAACATATTCAAACAAAATCGAACGCTCAGGAAAAAAAAAAAAATGTTTGACTTGAGCGCGCTCCCACGGTAGGGCGGCAGGTTTCAAAGCTAAAGAATCGTATTTGAGATATCCGACACTGCGGTGGGTACAATAGGTCATAAACGGACGGCACAGCGGACGGCGCAACGGACGGCGCAACTATCCGGTGGCATTTCACCCCCCCCCCCCCCCCCGCCCTTCCCTCGCGACCCTCTGCCCCGCGATCTGTCTCCTTGCACCCCTCTCCCCTCTCTTCCGCGGCGTGCGGCGCCCGAGGGGAGGCGGGGTGACCGTCGCGGAGAGCGGACGCCCACATCGGCTTAAGGCCCGTTCACACTCTTGCGACCGACTTCGACCGAGTGCACTAAAACTTCTTAAAACTAGGGATGTCGCGAACCACCCTAGGTTCGATTTCGAAAGGTTTAGATATTTGCGAAGCGAACTGAGGTTCGATTTCGAAAAATTTCGATATTTGCGTACCGACCGAGGTTCGAATTCGAAAATTCGCAACTTTCGATCACAGTAGAGTTTCGAATTCGAAAAGTTCGAAGCTTTCACGGTTTCTAAAATTTCGGGTTCGAATATTTCGAATATTTTTTTACTTGAGGTTCGATAAATTCGAAGATTTCGAACTTTCCGAACTTGAAATTCGAGATATTCGAAAAATCTGAATTTCTTAAGATCGGAAGTTCGAAAAGTTCAAAGATTTCGAAATTCTTTGGAAACAAAATTCGAAAACTTCGAACGCTCCGAATTTTAATAGACATGAAGTTCGAACAATTCGAAGATTTCAAATTTCTTTCTGCATAAAGTTCGAAAAGTTCGAAAGTTTCGATTCTATTTTAACGCTGAATTCGAAAAAAAAACCCAAAAAACTTCGAAGATTTTGAATTTTTTTTAAGTCCAAGTTTTCATAGTTCGAAGTCCAGTTTTCAAGTTCCTCCACAGTTTCAGTTTCAAATAACGTTTTCACGACTCACTGGTTTTCACGAAATCAAATTTAGAAAAGTTAGGGTGTGATATCTAGACTCTGCGAAGTTGGTCAGGCAATTAAATAAGGCGACGAGTGTCCCGGATGTGCTGGAATATTTGCCAGTGCAGAGTGACGTGTGGCCACAGATCAGTAATTGTGACCGCCAGCCCGGGGGGGGGGGGGGGGGGGGTTCTTTAACGTGCATCACGCAGTAGTGATCACACGAACACACTGTTTTACGATACTCATCCAGTTCGAAATGGCCAGGGGCGGGCTGGAGGTTGAGGCTCAGAAAAACCTTGAAGCAACCTGGCAAACTACCTGCCCACCCCTTGCACGCTGGTAGTAATCCGATCGAACGCCGCCCGAGTGACGCTGGCATATAGTAAGTTACGTTTGTAATTGTCCTGGAGGTTTATTTTCTGGGACGGAGGAATCGCCTCACAAAAAGCACAGAAGCCGACACAACTCGAGGTCGAGGAGCGTTCTACCATACAAGTGGCGTCGGAAGAGGAAAAACGGGGGAGGGAAGAGGGGAGGGGGGGGGGGGGGCGGGGGGTGGGGGGGGGGGCTCAGCCCCCCTTCCCCCCTTCAAGATATTTCGGACTGTTAAAGAAAACAATACGGGGAAAGAGGGCGTGGTCGAGCTTATTTTAATCTGAAATTATTTATGCCTATGTATAGCTACAGTCGCTCTTCACTGCATAAAAGATCGCGTAGATGGTCATTGTTAGAAACTCGTTGTCAGAAGGCACTACTCGTCACATGGTTAATGGTTCGGAAGTTCAAAGCTATGTCTTTAATACCTAAATAACTGTGCCAATGGTAAAAAAAAAAAAAAAATTAATAAATGCGGGGATAAAAAGCTGGAGAAAGAAAAAACTATCAAGAACTCGCCGGATGTGTTGTATTCTTGCATATTCAGAGGTTCAGAACTTCGAAACAACTTTCTCTTACCAAAATATGTACAGGCTAAAAGAAACACGTCCCAGGAGCGTGAAGCGAAAAAAAAAATGTTTTCTTTTAATGACGTGCTGAACTTGAACAATATTAGAAATCTTCTCCCATGAGTTAATTTATTCCTTAACGTGAAAAAACAATAAATACATTATTTTGTATTCTGCAGATGGCAATGATATGTACTGTCTGTGGTGTTAATTTAAATGCGATACCTCAAACAACTTAGACGAAAATAAATACAAAGTTTAGGGCATAATTGCATGTGGATACATGTTTGGACATTTCTTCGAAACTCACCTTGAATAACTATAGTCATATCTTAAGACGACACTTATCTAGGCTATAGATAGATCATGCTTAAAAAGTTTAACATCTCTACCATAAATAGCTTCGGCTACATCGCGCTTCAAATCTGGCACAAACGATAATCGTCAAAAACCCGTCGTCCTTCCTCGCCCCTTCGGGAATTTATTTCTTTAAAACTAAGCATGCCAGAACATTGAAATAAACGGCATTGTCTTTCGTAAAGAACGGAACACCGCATGTAAAAGTTCGAGAAAAAAAATTACGAATGTACCTCACTACTTAAATTCAAATGAAACCGTCCGCCGGTCTTTCGAAGTTCGACGAACGTCGAACTTTTACCCTAAAAGTTCAAAGTTCGTCGAACTTCTGACTTTTCAGGATTCGAAAGTTCGAAACTTTTCGAATTCTACTGATAAATAAGTTCGAAAGTTCGAAAATGATCGATTTCCTTAGCATAGGAAATTCGAAAGTTCGAACAGCTTCGAACTTCTTAGTGCAAGAAATTCGAAAGTTCGAAAATCATCGAATTTTTTGGTCAGTCAAGTTCGGAAGTTCGACAAGCATCGAATTTTGCTGTGTGATAAGTTCGAAAGTTCGAAAAGGATCGAATTTTTTAGCGTAATAAGTTCGACGGTTCGAAAAGCGTCGAACTTCTTAGCTTAACAAGTTCGAAAATTCGACTTCCGTCGAATTTTATGATATAAAAAATTCGAAAATGCGAAATCTTTCGAACCTTCCAAATCGCTTGATTCGATCATCGAAACTACGATCGAAAAAAGTTCGCGGCATCCCTACTTAAAACCTCTTACAACCACTTAGGACGACAGTTGCTATGGCAACCACAGCGTTTTGCTAAGACCAGCTAAACATGCGGTTCACGTCGCACGTAGTCGCGTCGTACGTAGTCGCGTAGTAGGCGCGTCAACAACCAATAGCAGAACGCTAAAAGGGCTCGGTTTCAGCCACTAGCAATCGACATAGTCGGGCAACACTGGATGATGCGACGGCGCTCGCTTCTCGTCCCAAAATGGCTGCTCCGGCGAGTACCTCACCCCTGGCCCCGGTCCCGCCGGACTGGCCTGATTCCGGCAGCAATGATGTGCTGCGGACACTGTTCTTGCAGTGTGTTGATGCGTATAAAGCGGAAGCAGGGAACGACGTGGACTGGGCACTTGTGGCACGAGCGTCCGCAGCGATGCTCCGGCGTTCCCGACGCGAGTGGATTTGGTTTCTGCTCCGGTCCCGGGCAACGCACGGTGAATTTCACCAGCTTGTCCGGGACATGCGCCTCGACGACGGAAGCGACTTCTTCCGATACTTCCGCATGACGCGGCAAAGGTGTGTACTTAACTCTCCTTAAACATAAACAGTCACAAAAAAAGATACGTTTGGATGTTTGATCGTCTCGGTGGCTCTGAGGCAAAGGGCCGCCCTTCGCTTATGATTCGCCAGTTGGCGGGTTCGAATCCCGCCCGCGGTGCCCGCTGTGTAATCGAGAGGACTGGGGCGTGCCATGTAATCTAATTCGCTGATTTGTTACGTAAAACACCCGAGTTTTGGCCTTTTCCGACCATGTGCAATCACTTCAGTATGGCTGGGCTACGTTCATATAACCCGTTTTTCTTCGATCACTTTTGAAGAAAAAATTGAGCAAAAAAAAAAAAAAAAAAAAAAAAACATTGGCATGTCACTTTTGGTCACTTTCAGTTGACTCCTGTCAGCTGTGTTCGACAAATTCTAAAGTGCGCAAGTTTGTCTGCTTTGATTTCATTAGACGAGACCAAATTACAAAATAGTGTTTTACAGGCTGTTCCTGCAATTGTTAGTTTCAGTGGCTCACTTCTTAAGAATAGCTACCCACACTATTGAACAAATTGCTTTTGAGTACAAACATTAATAACCACTTTGTCTACAGATTTGACCACCTGCTCTCCTTGGTGGGGGCCTCTTCTGCAGAAGGAGGCGACTTTCTTCAGGGAGCCCATAAGCCCTGCAGAACGTTTGTCGTTCACAATCCGGTAAGTTGAAGAATTTCTCAAATAACCTTGCCATAAGACAACTTAAAAAAGTGTGCATGTATGGGAATTCCGAGGCAGTCCTATTTATTCAGCAAAAGCAAAGCAGCTATTAAACATCCTATATCTTTCACAGCGTTCCAGTCCATATAAGCGCTCCGGGTAGGCCTTCATGACATTCAGTTATCCACGGTCTGTGTACTGAACTTATACAATCTTGTGCGCAGCAAGGACGAGGACAAAAGGAGAGAACAGGACACAACAAGGCGCAACTTTCAACTAAATTTTATTGAAAACGTGTTCCGGTATTTATATTCTCAACCATCGTCACAATGACAACGCACAAAACGACAAAAGCAAAAGAAAAAACGATAACCACAGAGCATAATTGCAAAATAACACTATCTCGTACGGAGGAAAAACAATTCCTTTTCCGATAATGCAATGGACGGCATAGCAACACACGTGTCTCCCAAATAATCAATGTGCTCGGCTTCTACGATTTCGCGTCTTAAAGCTGACTTGCATTTTCCAATTTTTACGCATCCGTCCAGCAGTGGGGTACAACCGCATGTCCTGCAATGCAAGTCAAGAAAGTCAAGGGACCAGGGTGTGCAAAATTCTAAAAGCCGAATGGCTTCGGCAATCCCGCATCTTGAGGCAGTACCTGACCATGCAACTTCAAAGCAGGGCGGATCCTTCGACAGCGAGGCGTCAGCTTCGTGAGTACCTCACACTTGCGGATCAAACCACAGAGTTCATCTGGCAGTTGCAACTACGTCAGCTTCGTGAGCGCCTGCCGAAAAAGGATCCTGCACAGTCGACTGCGCTTCACATGCCCGAGGAACTCCATCTACCGGAAGACGTCCAGCAAGTTCTACGTCTTGGACCCAAGTTTGCTGTCGAGCCAAAAAAGTCGCCACCCGAGCTGCTGTCTCTGGTTCGTGAGGTGTCGAGGCGCGTCCCTGAAGAGGACGCTGCCCGCTGCGTGTCTGAGGGTGTCGACGTTGTCCGTTCCTGCAAGCCTGCTGCTACCAAGGTACCCGTAAAGCGAGTGTTGACATACCTGAAAGATAATTCTCTTTGCGTGTTACCTGCTGATAAGGAGGGAGGCTTTGCGGTTCTTTCACATGGGATGTACAATGAAAAAGCCCTGGAAGCTGTTGAGAAGGTGTTTAGTTGTCATGGGAGTGTGTCGCTGCCAAAACTAAATTCGGAAGCAAAAAACCTGTGCAAAGAACTTGAACTCAGTAGTGTTGTAAGGAGCATTGAAAAGAGCACGCGCGAGTCTTTAGATGTTTTCTTCAGTGCCAAAACCCACAAACTAGGAATGCCCTTACGCGTAATAATTTCCGAAAGAGGCACGTGGCAAAAATCAATCGCACTGTATCTTCAAGAGAAACTTAATATGCTACACATTGACGACCCTTTTCTCGTCAGATGCTCTGAAGAAGTTCTAGACTTCGTAAAAACTCAAAAAGGAAACGCGCTGAGGGCGTTTTCGGTCGATGTGAATGACCTTTATTACTCCCTGCCACATTCCAGCTTGCTTTCGTGTGTAGAGGAGTGCATTGACAAGTTTGGAACGGTCGCTTTTCAAAATGAGCTAGGGATGTCAAGCAGCGGTTTTTTAGAATTACTCAGTTTTTATCTTCGAACAACTTTTATTCTTTGGGGAGGCAAGCCTTACTTGCAGAAACAGGGCATATGCATCGGCTCGTGTATTGCGCCTGTTCTAAGCGATTTATATTTAGCTCAACTTGATAGTACTCGTAACGCCCGGCTTCAGGGATCGAAGGTAAAAAAAAAAACTTTTGAGGTACGTAGATGATTTTTTAATTTTCATCGCATGTGACACAAACGCTTTTGAAGCAGAGACTGTCAAAACCCTGACAGCGTTTAAGGAATATTTTGACACACTCGAGGTCACGCATGAGATACCTGTGGACAACACTATTCGCTTCCTTGACATCAGATTTGTATTTCTCGACGACCACATCTGTTGGTGTTATGAGCCACGTGCGAATAAGCCGTTACTTCCGTTTCATTCTGCTCACTCCAAGCTAGTCAAAAGAAGTATTGTTACCCTGTGTTTCACCAATGCACTAAAAAAGTCCTGTGAGCATGTGATCTCCAGTGGTTTCGATCAGCAAGTTTTGCGCTTGCTCGCAGCTGGGTACCCTAAGCACATTCTTGTTGCGGTCGCGGAGGGCCTTCTAATGAAGCGCTGCCTCGTGGAAAACGATGGGAGTCAGCTGGCAAGAGAAAAAGGAAAAGTTGTTGTAATACCGTACATACACCGAGTGTCGCACAATTTAAAGAAAGTAGCAATGAGATCAAATGTAAAGGTAGTATTTTCTGCGCCCAATAAGCTAATGGACCTGTGCAAACTACCAAAGCCTGGCGTGCGTGCCAAACACGGATGTGAAAAGAAACACAGAACGAAATTTGTCGACTGCACAGATGGTGTGGTATATCGCATTCCGTTGTCCTGCGGCAAGCACTACGTCGGGCAGACGGGGCGCTGCCTAAATGATCGGCTCCGCGAGCACAATAACAACGTGCAAAAAAAAGAACGGTGGCTTTCTTGACTTGCATTGCAGGACATGCGGTTGTACCCCACTGCTGGACGGATGCGTAAAAATTGGAAAATGCAAGTCAGCGTTAACACGCGAAATCGTAGAAGCCGAGCACATTGATTATTTGGGAGACACGTGTGTTGCTATGCCGTCCATTGCATTATCGGAAAAGGAATTGTTTTTCCTCCGGGCGAGATAGTGTTATTTTGCAATTATGCTCTGTGGTTATCGTTTTTTCTTTTGATTTTGTCGTTTTGTGCGTTGTCATTGTGACGATGGTTGAGAATATAAATACCGGAACACGTTTTCAATAAAATTTAGTTGAAAGTTGCGCCTTGTTGTGTCCTGTTCTCTCCTTTTGTCCTCGTCCTTGCTGCGCACAAGATTGTATAAGATGACAAACCAACTCGCCCAAACAACCACTCTTCTCTGTACTGAAGTGACTAATCACCGCCTCGCTCACTCCGAGGCAAAGCACCGGCCTACGGATACCCAGGTGACGGGTTCGTATCTTAGCTGAGGTGCCCGTAATCTGACAGAGGCTTATTGCGGAGAGGGTGCCGTGTAATTGAGCTTTCGGTTGAACGTCAAAAGATCGCTAGGTGGTCCAAATTAATCCTCGGTGCTCTGCTGTGGCGTACCAGGTGTCCGTCGTTGGTGTGACACGTAAAACCCCCAGACCTTTTCTTTTAAGTGACTAATGCCATGCAAAATGCCTGACAAAGAGAGCAAGGACAGTGCGCCAAGAAAGTGAGGGAGAGGAGGAGAGGAGGGCGCGCAGGGACTTAAAAACGCAGAGCTCTCATTGAAACGATTAGTGGGTAGACCGAAAGCTAGCAACCCAACCGTTGTCTGCACTGCACTCGTCGAACACGTTTGAACGCCGGCGTCTGGTGTTTGGCTTTCGCATTCGAACGTGTTCGACGAGTGCAGTGGAGATAAAGGCGGCCTTTGTATCCGCTGCAGTCGTCGAACGCTTGAAAACGCGGAACGCATGCATCTGGTGTTTGGCTCTTGCATTCGAACGCGTTCGACTAGTGCAGTGGAGACAAGGGCAGCCTTTGTCCCCACTGCACTCGTCGAGCGCTTTAAACCGCGGAACGCAGGCGTCTGGAATTTTGCTCTCACATTCGAGCGGGTTCGATGAGTGCAATAAGACAATGGCTGCTTGCTCTCGGCTACCCACTAATCGTTCCAGTCAGAGCTCGGCGTTTTTACGTCCCCGCACTCTCTCGTCTCCTTCTCTCCCTCACTTTCTTGGCAAAAATTTTCTGTCGCAGATTAAGAATATCAGTACAAGCTCCTCCCATAAAGCCGTTCACTCTTTCCACTTTAACAGACAGATCAAACACTGCATAGGAAGGAAAGAAGTGGAGAATTGGATATCAGCAATCCTGGCAAGCGGAGAGTTTTGTAGAAAGGTTGTTTTTTGCCTTTTGTGTTGTACCATAGTATAGGTTCAGCAATCCCAGACGCTTTTCAAGGGGCCATTCAAAGATATTGGGTAGGTATACTTCTCACCTTACACAAGCTTACTCGCACTATTAGGACCTAAGTATACTTCCATGCAATGCTAGTTCTTCACCGCTACATAATTTCAAAAATATAAGAGGTTTTTTTTTTTTCAGTCTCTTTTTTTGCAAAACTTGCCAATGAAGTTGTGGGGATTGCTTTCTTGGCATTGTCAACAATGCAATGCCCAGGATTTTGTCATTAGGCTATACGATCCCTGCGGTGACAATATTTTAATGTGTTTCATACAGTTGACACAGGCACTGCGTGAGCATTAAATTAAGGCGTAATCAATGCCTCAACATGCATTTGGGTAGTAGCTTGTACCCACCAATCGCTATGATTATGGGAATATAACAATGTGTGGAACTCATTGCATGCCCTATGCTTTGGAAATATCATCATGTGGCTATGATAAATGTTGACACTGTATAATCTGTTCCAGGTCATGTGACCTCTTTCTAGCTGCAAGTTGAGGGATTGTACATTGCTCTTTTTTAAATTTTTTTCTGCAACTGCTGTTGGGTGGAGGAAAAAACTATCTCATGTTTCATGAGTGTGAAGTATTAATTCTATGCGGCATTTACTGAAAGTACAAGCTTTTTCGCATTTCCCCTTTAATGTGCACTGGAAATTTCCACAATGCGAGGCCATCTTGACACTTTTCCGTGGGGAGACTCCTAGCGTGGGGGATCAGTGGCCGAATGTGTTAATGCACCATGACTCCGAGCAGGTAGAGCAAAAGGTCCATGCTGAGGGATCCAGGGAGTCTGGCCTAAATCCCCACTCCTACCCGTTTCAATCTGAATGAGCATCGTATTGGTGTTTGCCCGTGTCATCACTGCACGGTGTATGTTACGGCTAGCATCCATACTACACTGGCTTAATTTATTTGCATTATAAAAAGGTTCCATGTTTTCAGACTTGTTCTTTTTCAAATTGGGGGTGTATTTTTGGGGTTTATTTTCCCCACTGATTGGTTGTTTTTCAACGACAAAGTTGAATAAATATGCACGGAACCCGAATACTTGAAAACTTCAAAGGACCAAAATAGAAAGAAATGAAAAAAAAAGGCCTGCGGTTCCTGAGAAAGAAGCAGGCAGTTTACTAATAGCCCTGTTCTGGATCAGCACAAAATAAAGCTGTACATAATAAGTTTGTTCCCGTGAAGCTTAGGCTTTTGTAAGTCATGGACAGCTCGAAATCAGTTTTTCACTTTTCCCCGATTTTGACAAAACTGACTCGGGTTTATTTTTTTAGGTTTTATTGGTATTTACTGAAAACATGGAACCCTGATTGTAACCCAGTGTCATCAGATTTCAAAGGTAGAACATTCTTTAACTGTCTACATACAAACATCTCATTTACATTATTTTGAGCCCCATTCATCTTTTATATCACTCTTTTTGTTCTCTGTTGCTCCAAGCATTGACTGTTTCTGTTGCTTGTCTATTAGCACATGTATCATTGTGACCCACAACTTTAACATTTTAGGTGCCTGGCTCATGGTTCTTCTCAGCAGCTGGCATCCATGTGCTACAGGATCGGGCGATCAACAGCAAGCAACATCCTACGGGAGACGTGCTGGGCACTGCACCATGTGCTGAATCCTTTGTACCGCCCGGTGAGTATGTCAGTGTTGCTGTTATGTCCGGACCTAACGTCGCACAGCGTCGGCTCATTCAGTTCAGTTTCCAGCCGAGGCGGGCTGCTCGTCCATGTAGAACATTACGGCGCTTTGCTGATGAGTGTGCAGGCTGCTCCGAAGTCAACCTTGAAGTTCAAGCATCTGTTGTGAACTGATACGTTCACTGTGAACTTCAGCACATTGGTAGTATTTGTCACGGTGTTCAGCTCGTACAGTGTTAACGTAGACAGTGAGGGACAGTGCATGACTATTGTGGCACACCTGTCTGCAGCTGGTGCTGTTATAGATAGATGCTGTGATTCGTGTGCGGATGTTTCGTATCCTTCCGCATCTTGATGCATGCCTTGGCAATGTGTCCGCATTTCTTCCAATAATTGCAACGTGCTACCTGAAATTTGTAAGTGTCTGGAGTGTGCTGCGCATTGCATCGCCAGCAGTGCTGAGCGTTTCAATATAGTTTGTCTGGTTGTTTGAGCGATCCTGGTTCTGCATTTTGTAGCCACTTGTACTTCGTGAATTCAGCTTGCATATTTTTCTAGCCTTCCCGCGGCATTCTCTGCTCGCATGTCAAAGTTGTAGCCAAGTACGAGCTACCATTACTGCCCTATTTCTCTTTCCCAGAAACGCTGACCACTGGGACTGTTGATGAAAGGAGCAAACCCACAAAAAGCCTCCATTAGTGACAGAAGCGCAATGGTGTTTTGGCTCCATCGTACAAGTTATGTGCTGCACTACACTTCCTCCACCCCTAAGCTGGCAGTATGGTGGGAGCTACATGCTTGCCAGAAAAATCAACCGCCACCCTTTCGTCTTCTGACCGCTATCTTTGCTCGTGGGCACAGAAGGGAGCGTGATCATGTGACGAAAGGTAGACACATGACTAGTCGATTGAGCAGGTAGCTTCTAGTGCCTTGTCAACTTAGGAGTCAAAAAAGTAAATCAAAGACACAGGCTAGGTCTTGCAAATTAACCATTTATACAGAAACATGAATTCCCTGTGCAGCAAAGCCCTATCTTAAGCCAATATTTCATGGCTGTGATCTGAATGCTTCACAAAACTCTTGAAGATACAATAAACACAGACAGCAACCTCTTGTGCAACCACAGTGGTGAAGTGAAGTGAATAAAATAAAGAAGGTAAAGTGAAAGACAGTTATGGCTGCATCTCTTTACCAGAAATTAATGCCCTGGTTTGTACTGTTTATGATTACTTAGGATTTAACGCTCGCTGTGTAAAGCGTAGACTCTGAAACTCTCAACTGCAAATAATTGCGACCAATGCAACATTACGGCTGTTTCCCAAATCTAACTCAAATGGATCCGAATTACTGTAGCAGATCATGTCACGGGACAAGACAGGTAAAGAAACGCTGGACGCGTTTAAGTTTTCCAACACCAGGTACAGAACCTTTACTTTAGAGTGAGATTGAGTCAATTTGGGAACACGGACTATGAGTGCTGTGCTAGGATCACTTCAAAAAACATCGTAGTATTCATGGCACTTAGGCCTTCTTACAAAAAGAAAGTGTAAATGGTGTAACATCTGACACTTCTGAATTTGAGGTGTTTGGTTTGTCTTGGTGGTGTTTGTGTGATTCTGGCTAAGACTTGGTGAACTGTTGTTCTAGGTCCCCAACACTGCCCAGTGGGAGCGGATCGCAGCAGAGTTTGGCAGGCTGTGGAACTTCCCCAACTGTGTCGGAGCCCTGGATGGCAAGCACGTGGCCATCCAGGCCCTATCCGGTGCGGGCTCCGACACCTTGAACTACAAGGGGTTCCACAGCACTGTCCTGATGGCCAGCTGCGATGCCACTTACAAGTTTACACGTAGATGTTGGGCAGCCGGTGCGGTTTAGTGACGGGGGAGTGTTCAGAGAGTCTGAAATGGGGCGGTCTATGCTGTCGGGGGAACTTGGTCTCCCGCCAGCTGGGCTCCTACCCCAAACAGAAACCAGGCTGCCTTTTGTATTCGTGGGCGATGAGGCGTTCCCCCTGCTCCCTAACCTCATGCGCCCTTTTCCCAGGAGAGAACTGCAGTTACTCTCTCGGGTGTTTAACTACAGACTCTCCAGGGCAAGGAGGATCATTGAGAATGCCTTTGACATCTTGGTGGCGAGGTGGCGCATTTTCAGACAACCAATCCAGGCTTCCGAGGAAACCCTGGAGGCCATTGTCTGGGCATGCGTCAACTTGCACAACTACTTGAGGGTGTGTGATGAGAGTGACCAGGGACATCGCCGCTACTGCCCTCAAAACTACGCTGACCACGAGACCTCTTTGGGTGGCGTGGTGAGCGGTGGCTGGAGAGCTGATGTCGATGATGGCACTGCCCTGCCAGATGTAGGTTGCATGAGCTCGACTGTGCCTGGCGACAGGGCTAAAGCGGTGAGGGACGCCTTCAGCAGGTACTTCTGCTCTCTCACTAGTGATGTGCCTTGGCAGTACAGAGTAGTGTTCAGGGGCTCAGCACCCAGCGCTTAAAGGGACAATGCAACAATTTTTGGGTTCGAAAGAATTTGAAGTTTTTAATTTTTACATTACCTTACCACGAGGTATAGAGAAACCGCCTCATTCTTGTGAAATATCGCAATTCCATTGTGTATTAGCAAAGAAAAAAACTAGGAACATTTTTCTATTTACAGCTGCAAGTGGCGGCCATGAGAGCTATGGCATGACACCAACCTCGGTGCGTTGTAACAAGTTGGCAAGATGTGCTACTATGTGCTCAATATCTAATGCTATCTTTCATAAATATTGTCGTTTCAACATGAGTAAATGTCTAAAAAGCCTCATATCATCGAAAAAACGGCACTATATTCAGTTCTATGTCACTTTTTATTTTTTTTAAACAAAGTTACGTGCAGAAGCAAAAATTGGTTTTCATCTCCTTTGCTCCACACAGGACAGGGAACAACTACCACAATAGACCGATCTCACCAGCCAGTTTGACTACGCCACCGCTGCCGCAATGCATCGAGGGAACTTTAGTCTTTCTGCACGTGCGACAACTTCGCTGGAGCCCTGCGCGTGTGAAGCACGAGACAGCCCGAGCCCTCCAGCTTTACTGCCGTTTGGCTCCTGTAAACTAAAGTTCTGGCGGCGCCACGCATCCGCCTAACGCTTGGTGAGATCGATCTATTATTTGACCGAAGTCCAAAAAGTGTTGCACGGCCCCTTTCACTCTTTCAGTAACATTCCGCCGTCTCTTAAACAGTGTAAATTGAATACATATAGGGTCCTTGCACTTGATGCCATTATAGTTGGAAATCCTAGCGGCATATTAAAGGGCCACTCCGCTTCATATTTGTTTTTGAAAAACCAATGCAGTCCTCTTCAGTATCACCTAGGAAGACCACAGTCAAATATTACGACGTAGTTCTCTCTAAATGTTTCTTAAAAGATGCGGCAAACTTTGCAACGCGCAAAGTTGCTGAAATTGGCTGACTCGAGCGGGCGAATTGAGGCGCAACCAACAGCGCAGTCAAGGCTATGGCGTGGGCGTAGCCCACACTGAGCTAGACATCATCACCATTGCCCCCTGTTTTTACTTCTCTGGGCAAGCGTAATGTGTAACGTCAGCAACGTTTCCTCTCGGCGCTAAACGGTGTCTGCATGATTGGCGTAACACGCCTGCGCAACACGTTTCTTAGGAGCCGTCCAGCCGCCTCGCCGTTACCGCAGTCTCCTGCGTCGCAACCGCCGTCGTCGTCTCCCTGTTTGTGATTATTGTCTCTCGCAATTTAGTCCACACTACAGCCACTACGTGCGCAGACTTATGCCGTAGTTGAGCAGACGTCGTCGAATGCTGTAGACACCGAAACTTGGTGAAGATTGTGGTGCAGACGACACTTGCAAGTTGCACCTGGCACACGCCCGCCCCAATTCCAATCCTGCCCGTTGTCGTGTAGAGGATCACGTGACACCTTGTACCATGTGATAGCCATGTTCTTGGCGGCCCGAGGCCGATGTTGCTAGACGGAGCCAAAGTATCGGTTTCAATTTTTGCTCGTGTTTAAAATGGAACTTAAAAATATATATCCCATTTTTCGCGAAGCAAATGATGTAGTGTTTTTGCTAGAGCTCTTTAATGCGAAATCACTCATCATCTCGAAGTATTTGGAATCGAGCGGAGTTGCCCTTAAAAAACAAACAAAAAAACTATGAAGTCTAATGTTAATAAGCCGTCTGCGGTATTGCTGGTCACACATTGTACCATTTTTCCTATTCGTTTTTAATGCAAGCGATTCTTTGCTAACGTCATCCTAGATCTCAGACTAACTTGTTTTTTTTTTTTCTGAGCCGCCTCAGTGGGCTTGACGTTGACTGCAGAAGCCATTTCAGTGAGCAAAGCCAAATTCTTGAGGCTTGTCCTAGGTTTGAGTGAAGACCAGTATGTATAAAAATTGAGCACCAGCGACTTTTGCAGCTGGCACCGTTAATTGTGATGCAAAGAACTAGCGTTCTGGAAAACAGTGCCTTTGCACATAAAAAGGCATAAAACAAAAGCAGACGAAAGTGAACATGAATTCCAACAAGATTTCAAGCCAGGAATATTCTTGCATCATGGTCTCGTGCAAGGATCCTAAGAAAATCTTAGTGACACTAAAACAAATGTATGTTGGTTATTCAAATTTGGTCCCCATTTCAAATTTGTTAGATGCTTTCTCTCCTCTTGCCTGTAATGCAATTTTTTTAATTGTGTAAACATAACAAAAAAAAGCTTTTTTTTTCTCTTTACTGCGGGAGGCAGGCACTTGTCAAGCAAGAAACTAATTGTTCTGCTTTATCTCCAAATGGTTAAACTGTGATTTCCTTCCTGTGACTGGGAATCCATTCTACAATTACAGTGTGCCCATTTTTGATAGCCTCTTGGATTGAGCATGTCTGGATCGGTGAAGGATCACGGAATGTTTTGTTCAGTTTACACTGACATTTAAAGGCAACTCTGGTTAATTACGAAGATTTTCAGTCAATGGTTGATTAGATGTCAAACCTTATCTCACAACTGCTCTCATTGAAATATTTTTCATGCAATCTTCGTTTGGAGTTTACCACAAACCGAAACTAAAGGATCGCCTGCGGCAGGCATTGTTACTTCTGAATCATCACAGGCATGGTTTACCACTACTGCAACGTTATGTGGGTGGAAGGCGGCCGTACAAGGGTGCGTGTTTTCTGCTCTATCTGCAGTCAGTTACATCCGACGATGCTTGATGGACTGTCTCGGCAACTGCTTTTTGATCAAGAGGCTTTGTCAGAGGACTGATATTTTTCTATGTTGCAGTGGTGTTACTTTTTTCCACGTGTGCAAATAAACATGTAAGAAAACGAATAACTGACCTGTTCAAACTGTTTTTATTTGAGCAATATCCCAGGTTTCCCAATTAGCAATGTATGTCATCTTTTGTTAACACAGACCCCCTTATTATGACAACACTTTGGGAGACAAACTGGATACATGCATTTTTGTATCATTACTATGAATAACTCACATTATGGACACTTTGCTTTGGGAATGGAGGTGTGCATTAACGAGACATCACTGTATATCGCACAACTTGAAGTAAACAAACATCACAAGTCGTAGCACTAATTCATTATTTTGACGTCTCCAACTTGGGACTTCAAAGCTCAAAGTAATCGAAAGTAGCTCGGAAAAATGTCAGCTTGCTTGCAATAGACGTTGCAGTTCAACACGCCTTTTCTGGCCACAAATGTCGACTGCAGCTTTTATGACCTTTTAAGTTATGGGGAATGCAAAAAAAACTCAAAATACAACTCTGGTATCAGGCAGCACGTGACATTTGTTCGGTTGTGGAAAACATTACAGAATGCTCTCGCGTTCTGTAATGTTTTGGATTTGATTCTCGTGTCACAAAATTTGCAGTCAATTAATTGCATGACACTTGCTGTAGGAAAATGCATGTATTTCGTACAACCACAATGCAGATTGCCACATGGTAATTTTTTAATCGGTGTGTTGGAACCTCGGTTGTTTGCTTGCACCAGTCAATGTCAAGGAGGCAATGTTTGCAATCACAACACTTTATTGAACATCACGATCATTTCGTGAGCAACCCACATTCATTAAGCATGTTATACACAAACCAAAAATAAAATCTAGGTTAAACAGCAAACCCACGAAATTCAGTTAAAAGAGAGGGCGGGAGCCAGATGCGAAGCGAGACTTTGCGACGATTTGAAGATGCGCTCGCACGGTGTGGAAGCCTAGGGGCACAAAAATTGTTCAAAACTCTCGGTGCTTTGTACTTTACATTTGCACTTACATTTGTTATGTAGTTTATATACGCACTTCCGTTACCTATGTGCAGCCAAGATGAAG
This sequence comes from Ixodes persulcatus, assembly GCA_013358835.2. Classification (NCBI taxonomy): domain Eukaryota; kingdom Metazoa; phylum Arthropoda; class Arachnida; order Ixodida; family Ixodidae; genus Ixodes; species Ixodes persulcatus. The sequence continues at coordinate 20,723 of JABSTQ010003555.1, forward strand.
GAATATCCTACTCGTTTTGGTTGGGGATTCAAAGCTTTAAGTGAGACACATGCCGAAATGACGTGCAAGAGTTGAGAACATTGCCACCGGACGTGTCATGTCTGAAAGGATCAAGTGCCGTGCCAGTCGAGCACACACACACTATACAAGACGTTTCCAGTGCCATGTAGGACCAAAACTTCTCGGGCATGCGACACAGCGACATGGGACTTCGTCAACACCGATACCTCAGTCGGAAACTAAACCAAACAAAATGGCTACCACCCTACTATCCCTGCGACAGCTGCATTGACGGGGGATGTCAAAATAATTTTTGAGATATGTTGGCGGTGGACGTTGAAATCAGTCAATACCTTATATTATTCCATCTGCAATAAATACACTAAAACCATGACATAAACTAAACATTGAGCAAAATAACACTTCAATATATTTTATGCACAAGTAAAGAAGATATAATAATGTATCACAAGTGGGCATATCAATATATTCCTATCATGACATGCAATAAAAAAATTAAAAATTGAATTTTTTGCCAATTGCACAGGTCAAAACAGAATGCATAACAAAATAGTGCATCAATGCAACATTACAATCAAGATATAAAATAAACATTGAGCAAAATAGCACTTCAATATATTTTATGCACAAGTAAAGAAGATATAATAATGTATCACAAGTGGGCATATCAATATATTCCTATCATGACATGCAATAAAAAAATTAAAAATTTAATTTTTTGCCAATTGCACAGGTCAAAACAGAATGCATAACAAAATAGTGCATCAATGCAACATTACAATCAAGATATAAAATAAACAATGAGTAAAATAAAACATCTATGCATTTTAGGCTATACAACATTCAAGGTACACAATATCTCACTATTATCTTTATTTTGTTTCAGTGTATGCTCAAAAGCAGGAAGTACTTAGTATTGATGTTGCTGACTTGTAAAGGCCCGTTCACACAATTGCATCCGACTACGACCGACTGAGACCAGATCGGTTTTTAAGCCTCTTGCGACGGCTTACAATCGGATGCACTGCTGCGGAGCCTGTCGGAAGCCGTTGCAGCAAGAAGCTTAAAAACCGGTCTCGTCTCAGTCGGTCGTAGTCTAACGCAAATGTGTCAACAGGCCTTTATCGGTTGTAGGTGCTTTTGGGGGATTGGCTTGGGATGGCCCACTTAACAGAGTAGCACTTGCCGCTGAAAGTAGAAAGCAGCCGCCCCTTCTGCCGGCATGCTGCTTCCGTATTCCCCAGACACAGTTGCCTAGTTTGCTGAACCCTTGTCGGTTCCGATGAGGCTTGCTGTTAGCTCAAACCTGACTTTATAACCAATGTTTCCAGGGGCAAGGAGTTCGAAGCCTAGCTTGCCGACCAAAGTAGACCATTTCAACAAGCTAGGCCTCCATTTTCAACATACTTTGCTCCACTGCCTTTTTTAAAAATATGTTATAATCTTAAACTCGAGCAAACGGCAAGCCTCGTCAGGACCGACACGGGTTCAGCAAGCTAGGCAACCAAGTCGGGGAAAAAAAAAACAGCATGCCAGCAGCAGGGGTGAACGCTTCCTACTCTCAGCGTCAACTGCTGCTCTGTTGAGTGGGCCCTCCCAAGCCCACTCCCAGTAGTAGCTGCACCTGATAACAAGCCAGCAATATCAACATCATGTTTTGTGAGATCAAAGCTTATTACTGATTTTCTTTATCACTAAGGGCTTCCATCTTTAGCTCATATGCCATCTTGTGCATGTTAAATTTAAACCGGCCTTGATAGCTAAGTGGCAAGCTCTCAACCTCGCTGACCATAAAGGCCATAAATGCACTATTAGGTGTGCTTATATCGAGGTGAGGCCTTGTGCACACCCTGCCCATCTGACGCACAGATTCTTCAATGACTGTCGTCAGAGCCGCATCCTCTTGAGCCCTGCCCTGCGGAGAGGTGCCCTTGTGTGTTCTCTTCCTGGGGAGCAGTGGGACTGGCTGCGGGGTTTGTGGCTGCCGCTCAACCACGGCTGGTATTGGCGGCGACAGCAAGGTGAGGTGCGATCCCACAGGTGCGCACTGCGGTGGCACCAGCTGAGATGAGCTGGGCACCTGATTGCTCTGCTCCAGCTGAAGGAGCAGCTGGCAGGTGGGAGACAGCTGCAGGTCATCCTGCAATGAGTCCCAGGAAGAGCGCAGCCTTGTTACTCAACCACAATTGGCAGGAACAAAAATAGAGTTGCATTAAAACTTACATTGAGACAGCCACTCCAAGAATATATTTTGAAATTTTGGTTTTTATTAGTTGAGCGTCCTCATATGCTTTCTGTACATGTGTGTGGGTACCAAATTCTTGACTGCAAACAATGTTGGAAATTTAACTGCAAATCAAATTAAGATATAATACATTTCATTCAAATTGAGCAGGAATAGCTTAATAAAACATGGCTGGAAACCTTTGATACAAAGCATACCTATCAAAATGACTAAAATAATATCTGTGAAACATTTCAATGGCTGCATTAAGAAAAGGAAGGTCCAGAAAAAACAAGTTAGGTGTAACATGGCAAGCGAGGCAATGACTAGCTTATTTATTTGAATATTACCGAAGGTTTTCTTTCTTGTCACTGCCCTTTAAAATTGGGGGTTGAACTATAATCATAACCGGCAAAGGCTGACCTGCAAAAGCGTGCAAAAATGTTGAGACCATCAAGCCAACCGAGACTCCCCGACACATGAGCCATTTATCCTAGCACACCGGTGCAAAGCAATGACGACTGATGGATGAGTGCCAGTGAAACGCAGTTAAGCTTCTCTGTTTTGCTCTGATGTGAAGTGGAGAAGCTTGACTCCATCTTCCGATTCCGGCAGATATATCTGTGTAAATGAGTTAGTTTTAGGGGTTTACGAGAAGTTTTGTTGCTGCTTTAGTGTGTTTTTTAGAGTATTTCTGTCTCCTTTTCACGTACAACAGACCCGTGCTCTTTAAAAGGGGGGAGGCGGTTGCCTGCATCAGGTCTACAGTGACTGGAATGCATTCTCGACTCGCGCGTGTAGTGCCCTACACAACTCACGCATTGAAGGTGGTTCCAAGGTTGGAGGGAAGAAATCGCATCCTAAGAGCTGGTGCGTCATGCTGTCAGACACTGCGATCCTGACGGTCTGTTGTAGAAGTGTTCTGGCACAAGAGACGAGCTTAAGGTAAGCGTCACAGCATCCCAACTTGTTGCTGTAGAAGCCTCCATGTACTGTGAAACTGAGAGTGAGCAACAGCATGACACTTCTATGACGTCATCAGGCGGAAATTGACGGACCACGTTGGAACACGCAGTAAACACGCTTCTCAGAAACACTCTCCAGGTACTACAGTCATGTCTATTAAGTGCCATGGCAGTGTCTGTGCCAGGATGAGTAGAAGCTCGGTAACTTCCATACGCGCAAATATTGGTTGAAGGCTCAGCTTTGTCTGGTGTAGTCGAGACGTATTCGTCATGGAAAGCATTTCGTGCTGGTTGCCTTTCCCAAAGACTACATACTTAGTCCTCTCAGCTGACAGACGGAGTCTGGCACCTTTGAGATGTCATTTTGTAGCTACTCAACGGGGAGTATTCCTGTGGCCCACATCCTATTCAGCCAGGCAAGGATCGTCTCTAGCCTCCTGTTGGGTGTTGCGTAGCATGCTTGCGTTGATGCCGTCCAGGCAGGCTGCACTCAATTAATTTTTATATGACCTGTCCATCTGTATGGGTCCGTGTTCATGACTGGGCGCGAGGCGTCGCAGACCTAAGGACTTCGGACATGCTTGACGGTCTAAGACCCTTTTATCTCAGTCCTGGAATACTTTATTCTCTTTATGTCGCTTCCAATCAAAGCAGCATATGGTCATGAATGACAGGCGGAGAGACGGTTAGTGCAGTAGCAAACTAAACGTTGAATAGGGGCGAACTTGTGCCCACAACAAGAAATACAAAGAGGTGGCGTTGAAGGTCGGCGGTGTAGCACGATCGAGCGCAAGAGCGATACTGCCTCCGAACCACCATGCGGAGCACCTTTCGTACCCGCGTGGGTTTCTGGAACATTCGGCGTGGAACGTTGGGCGTGTAGGACATTGCTACCTCGATAGGACGACAAGGTTCTCGAACTTACGAGAACGCTAAATTGAAATAATAAATAAAAGGAGCGTCCGCTTCCAGGAATCGAACCTGGGGCCTCTGTGCAAAGGCCAAGCACGGTAATCCTTCAACCACGCACGCGCTCACTCTATGACGCGCGTGGCATTACTCCTCCCTTTTTAAAAGTGCATCGTCTCCGGCGGTCTGTATGGCTTGGAGAACAGTTCGAAGTCGTCGCAAACGCTCGTTGAAGTTGCTTGAAAACACTACGACGTCGTCAAGGTAGACGAGACAGCTCTGCCATTTCAATCCTGCCAGTACGGTGTCCATGCCACGCTGGAAAGTTGCTGGTGGCGTGCATAGTCCAAAGGGCATCACCTTGAACTTGTACAGTCCATCTGGCGTGTTGAAGGCTGTCTTCTCTTGGTCCCGTTCGTTGACTTCGGTCTGCCAGTAGCCGCTCTTCAGGTTCATCGATGAAAAATATCAAGAGTGGCGCAGAAGGTCTAGCGTGTCATCTATGTGGGGAAGTGGGTAGACGTCTTTCTTCATCACCACGTTCGGCTGCCGGTAGTCCACGCAGAACCTAAGCGTTTCGTCCTCCTTAACCAGTACGACAGGAGATGCCCACGGACTGCTTGAAGGTTGGATTATATCGTTATTCAGCATTTCTTTCAGTTGCTCCTGGATGACCTGCGTTTACGGAGACTCTGTACAGCGATCGATGCGGAGCGCGTCGTCCTTGGTAACGATGCGGTGCTTCGCAACGGCGGTTTGGCACACCTTCGACGACGTCGCGAAGCATTTTCTGTATTCGGTGAGGAGGTTAATCACCTGCCGTTGTTTCAGGCCTGGAAGCTTGGGGTCAATGTCGAGCTGCGCTGGCAATGTACTGTTTTGCTGAGGTGACGAGGATTCTTCAGCAATCGCGGCAATTTCGGCAGAGTTCTGGAGTTCCTCGACATACCCACAGCGGCACCTTTCGTGAGGTGTTGCATTTCTTGTTGGAAATTCGTCACGAGGACCACGGTGCGTCTATTCTGAAGTCTGGTTATCCCCCTTGCGACGCCTATTCCTCTTCCCAGGACCAGAGTGCGGTTTGAAGGGGTGTGGCATAGATTTCCTGAATTTAGAGGCGCCATTGTACTCGCTTGAAATATATCATAAAAACAGCACCGATTGCTTGACGTGAGGAAAAGTCGGCTACAACATTGATGAAGGATAGAGGACGGAGATCTGGGGAATGCCAATGCCGGTAACTGGGCCTAGTTCAGTTCGACTCAAGCTTGATATCGTCCGTCTTGCAGAAACGCTGTGATGAAGTGAAGCGGTCTTCCATAGAGACCTCAGTTTTGAGCCTCCCTGACTAGTGCAACGTAGAGGATTAAATCAAACGTTTTTAAAGCCGATAAGAACCACAATGCACAGATTGCAGCCATACTTATTGCCGAGGACAGAGTTGTGAAGCACTAAGAGGTCGTTTTTGATTGCTTGGGTGGCTTCTAAAGCTGGTTTAGAATGAATGGAGGTATTTCTGGGTTTTGTGATGCTATAGTTTGTAACAGGCCTAATCCCCTTTTCCGTTGGTGCTGCTGTACTGCCCCCATCAGCTGGCCCAGAAGTCAAGGTGCAGGTCACGATTTGGGGTCCCTTCTCGCACCCGGATCAAGTGGGTCGTTTCCTGGAAGGCCTGGGGATGTACTGTTGGAGCGGAATTGTAGGATCAGTCTAATGGGCTGCTAAGAAGTTATCCCATACGACGAATCATGCAGAGCCCTTTGAAGGCTGAGATCTAAGGCTTGCAACGAGATCAGATATGTAGGTGGTTGCTTCCCACTGTCGGTGTGCACTCGCCATACCCCTCGGCTTGGGGAGCCCCACGTTAACCCTTAGCTCTCAGGCCCGAGCCCGCTGTACTCGTCATAATTTTGCACCAATGTTGCCAAGAACGAGTCCATCTTGTCCAGTCCAGAACCATTTCAAATTTGCCTAATGGCTCCTTATCCAATTCCAGGTCATGAGCTTTAACAGCAGAGGGGCGTGAAATTTATTTTCTTTTGTTTAGAGTGCATTTTGTCTGACAATGGGTATCTAAAAATGATGCCTGCGATAGTGTTTAAGTAACGCGGCTCGGAAACAGGCGTTTTGTGCGGTGCCACTCATTTCATCAAATGACATTTCCCCGACAGTTCGTTTCATCAGCGCTGCGACGTTTTATCAACAGATTGTTTCATCGACACTCGCTCATCGACATATCTTTTTGTTTTGTCGACAGCATTTTTGTTGGGTTAGGGGTGCGCTGGTTTGTTAGTGAGTCTGGGTATGGGTGCATGCACAGGGGCAGGACCACCCTTACATGCGGCTGCGAAGCGGCATGTACGGGTGGGCTGGGTGGGTCCACATTTTTGTATTGAACTGCTGGAGACCGTCGCCGCAAAGTGTCGTAAACTGGGTGGGTCGGATAGTTTAACATGTGCCCCAGTGATAAACCCACAACAAAATGTTCCTACAGCGTGCAATTTGTGTGTCGATGAAACATCACAGCACGGTGTGGCAGTATCGATGAAACAATCAGTGTCAATGAAACGAGTCGTAAAAGGTTGATGAAACGTGTCGATGAAACGACAGGGACCCTTCTTTCCAATGGTTCCATGGAGGCTCTGACAATGAGGACTGCAAAGTTGCCTCCAAGAAGCTCAATATGTTTTTTACACGAGTCTGTCTTTGCCAAGGTAGACTAGAAAGATGATGGCAGACTCTGAAGAGCTTGTTCGCGGCTACGGCCTGGTATAATGCAGAGGTAAACATACATCAGAAATGTAATTAGGTGGTTTGAGCTGTTGCTTGATTCAAACATCGTTGATTTTATTGTTATAAAGACAAATCATTCTGCCACTTGAATTCGGACCAAGATCAGGACATCTGAGTATTCGGTATGTTTTCAATTTTTGATTTAAACAAATAGTTCGCATATAAGAAAGCCACAATTCATGAAGTGGGAAGCTGCCCTTGCAATCAATTTTTATTGACATACTGTTAATCTTTTACAAATTATTAAAGCAATGCTGCGATCCAATATTGTGGACACATCTTCCTTCTAAAGTAAATTGGAGAAGTTGGTGCATGTTTACCGGTAGTACCTCAGGCCGCCACGCGACGCGAGTGGAGGTACACGCGTCACGTACCCGGGTTTCGAAGCATAAACATACGACTGACAGGGCCTCTGAGAGCAAGCAGAATGTTCGGAAGCATTTGAGAGAACCAAATCTGCTTCCCTCAAATTCTCTGGTATTTTTTCCAAAACAAGAATCAGCTTCTTAACGTCCAAAACAATATCAATGAAATGTTTGTAAAATACGCATCACTGGCTTTATGATTTGTATGCCACATTTATGTAACAGCTCATTATTGCGAACGAGGGTGCACCCGCGGGTACTATCGCGGTCATAGATTACCGTGCAGCTGATTGCGCCGGGGAAACTTGACAAGGACACCACGTTTCACAGATGAATACACACTGCTTCGAAGGCGTCATTTCAGTAGACACACTATTTATTAACACCAGCAAAGATACGGTCGAAATCGGGTGAAGACACTTACTGTGTTCGCCCCACTACACTTATAAAGAAGAGTTTGGTGACCGCTGCATTTTAACGTCGCTCCACGGAAACCACTGCGACGAAAAGTCGCTGCCGTCACGATGTTGAGGCGCAACCTGAGGCAGAGAAGCAGACGGCGTTCGACGTATGTACGATGCTAGGCCTTACTCCCGCTTCGAAATTTTCGATGGCAATGCTATCGCTGGATTCTCGCGCTGTCGCGCAGAACCTATTGCGAATAAAAGTGGACGCGGTTACGACTTAGCAACGTATGCTCGGGTAAGTGACAAACCGCATTAAAAAACAGAATAATTGCTGCAAGATACTGGAGTCGTAGAAAATCTGCCCGGCAGCCATGTTGAAAATATTCATTTGCCAGAACAAGATTGGTTCGGGCAGGTCGTGACGTCACGGAAACAACGGGACGCTATTGGTGGCGGAGGAATACAAGATTCCCTTTGAGGGGCATTTTCCGCTACCTTCTTGACTTGTCCTTTGCGCTCCCTAACTTGACCTTTGCGCTCCCTAATCCCTTTGCATTGCTTCACACGTTCTAGATTACTAATGGTGCACTAGCTAATGAAGAATGCATTGCTGAAAGACTAAAAAATAAACTAATTAATAATGCAATGAATGCATAAAACATCAAATCCCACTCCTTCTGCATTTGATTCTTGCCCCAAATAGAATAGACCTTTTGGCAACAGGTATTGCTATGTTTGTGTATTTAGCAGATACAATCTTGCCCAGAGCAACTAGCATGCATTCGCTGAACTGTCCTTTTTACCTAACAGCGAGTTTTTTTTGTTTTTTTTTTGTAAACAATGAATACCAGTGGCACTCATGCGCATACTGTATCTGCACTCCTGTGTAGGTGGCAGTCAGAAATGCTGAACTTTTGATCTGAGAATATTGGAACACCACACACTTGCCCTGTTGGCTAGTACAGAAATTACAATAGAGATCTTGTGACTTACACAGGTGTCCGTGTCGGGGATCTCCTTGTCCGTTGCCTCGGGACACTCATCTGGGTCTGGAATAGGAGTGTAAGCTCTCATGAGGAGCTCTGCAATTTAAAAGGCTTGGCTTAAAATTAAGCATTAAAAATATTTCATCAGTGTGATTGCCCAACATGCTCGAGATAAATCAACACAGCTATGTCTGTGACAAATCAGGTTTGAACTCAATATATGCTCACGCTACTGCCCAAAATGTTTTTAGTTATAATCCCAGGTCCCGCCCTTTTCACTTTTGACAGGCAAACTCCTCGGCCTAGCAGTCATACAGCAACAACAATATTGTCCCTCTACAACAGTGAAGCATTGCCAATGTACACTCTAGGCTAACCTCCCATAGTGCTGGATCTACAGGCTGCGGCTGTAAGTACTAACATGTGGGGCGCGCCTTACAAAATTTGAATTACAAACATACATGCGAGAAATTGGGCTCGTGAATGTATTTTTGCCATACGTTTTATGTCCATTTTTTTTTTCAGAGCTCATTTCTGAGGTGGTGAAATCATAAAAATAAAGCAAAATCAGAGGCTGTGTATTTTTTATGTCCTATACCAGCCTGTTTGTCATCTGCATACTGGTTTATAAGCTCATTCCCAGGTGGCTTGCTGAGCAAAAATGCTAAAATGCAATAGCAGAGGCTGGCAATGAGCAAAATAATGGCAACAATTAATACTTTTAACTAAATATATTCACAATGGCCACCTGGTAGCAAGTTCACCAACCAGTGTGCAGACAACGAACATCTGGTATGCAACATAGGAAATGCACGGCTGCCTTTTTTGCTCCATTTTTAATATTTTACCACCTCCAAGTTGAGCTCTAAAATAAAATGAACATAAAGCATCTCGCAAAATTATGTTCGTGTGCCCAATTTTAGGCATGTATGTTTGTAATTTTGAATTTTGCAAGGCGTGACAAATCTGTTAGTCTTTACTCGCGACCCTGTATGTAAAACCACCTTGCTTTTTTCCGTAACTTTAGTCTGACTAATGAGCACTAGAGATTTTAGCATAGGGCCTACAAAAAGCAGAATGTTGCATGAAAGGAATCTTGCCTCTAGGTGTCTCTGGCGACAATCCCCCACTTGTCTCGGGTGCCACCACTAGATTTTCCTGTTCCAAGGCCATTTGTGGCTTTTTTGAGCTGAAAGGAAGTATAAGCATGTTACACTCGCAAAAGAAAATAAACTTTATTTATAGACTAATAATATAACATGCATCGTACGATCTGGGGTGGATCTGGTGCTTGAGGAAGCTTAATAACTTCCACATCGTCCAGCTTGGCTGCCGGATGTCGTCCCGGCCAGCCCCGCTTCGGCCTGTGCAGTTCCTGGCCTCACGACCATACCTGCCTCGTATGGCCTGCCATGCACGTTTGCATTCGTCTGCACTGCGCCCTGCAGTCAAAAAAACCAAATATTTACAAATTAAGGCATTTATTTTTTGAAGAAGCATTCTAGCCCATAACGAAAGGAAAGAACACTTGTATTAGTTCGAGTCACCATGGTTCAAGTCATAAAAATCTTACTAATTTTCTTCCCACATGATTTCACTGGGTCGGTTATTCATTTTTCATATTTTTGTGGCGGAGGTTTGGCTGTTCCTTGATGATGTGGGGACCGCATAAATCTTTCAACATGCGCTAAGTCTGGCTCAGAGGCAATAAATTATGTTTAGAATGCACTCAGTGTTTAACATTTGTAAGCTGGCTGAAGGGCTTTAGATAGGGTGACCCAAGTCACCAGGCTCGATCTAAAATTAACCGTAAAAATCGACACCTGCCTGTAGTAATCTAAACGTTTCGTCAAAAGTGTATTTCACAGGTCGGTTTTTTCTTGTAAAATTAGAAAGCGTAGCTATCTTTTTGTAAACGATAGGGCCAAGAAACTTGCCAGGGTCAACGGCGGGCGGCGACGCAGACCAAGTCGAATAGCGGGGCGGGTTTGGCGCTCGTATTGATAGATGGCGCTACCTCCTTAATGAGACTGCTCGCGACCACCATGGTTTATTAAAATGAACATAACCTTTTTGTAATGTACCTTAGGTTAAAAAATGAGTAGTGACAATAAAAGCACAGCATAAAAAAAAGAAACGTTTGCATAACGACGGCGCTTTTGCTGCCAACAGATTTCGTCTGCGTGTCGTCTGCTTTCTTTCGCTGGTCGGGTACATCTTCGGACGCTGCTCTCGACGCCATCTATCAATATGCGTGCTAAACGCACCCCACAACTCGGCTTGGTCGTTTGCATCGCCGCCTGTCGTTGAGCCTGGCAAGTTTCTGGGCCTTATTTTTTACAGAAAGATAGCTACGCTTTCTAATTTTACAAGGAAATACCGACCTGTGAAGTACACCCTTGACGAAAAGTTTAGATTGCTACGTGCAGGCGTCATTTTTACGGTTCACTTTAGATCGAGCCTGGTGACTTGGGATACCCTATATACTCGCATAAGTCTTTCATAGCCTCTTCAAGGTACCTGGCATTCATTGGGTGCTTCAGCTCGAACAATGCCCACACTTGTGTCCCAAGAAAACAAATGCCCGTCAGTTTTCATCTATTCAGGTATTCTCTACACACAACCTTTCGTTGCATGCTACAGCATGGCACACATTTAACAACAAAAGTTTAGCAGCTTGCTGCAACGGGCAAGTTGCCTTGAAACAGACTCCCAATACTATTACGGCTAACCTAGAGTGCACTGGAATATTTTCCATCTTTTTGTGCGTGATGAAATTCTGATGAGCATGTTGACGTACAGGAAAACTCGGAACAGACTATTCTATACTTGGTTTCACATTATCTGCGAGCGAAGCCAAAGCAAGAAGCGCGAGACCAGCGCTTTTTGCGTTTCTCCCCAGCTCGCGCGCTCGAGCAAAGCCTGAACGCACGGAACTTTCGCGCTCGCGCTTCCAGCTTTGCCTTCGTTCGCACATAAGGTGAAACGAAGTATACCAGGATAGTGTTTTCTTTATGCTAGCGCGTGTTAAAACTTCTCGGTCAGTGCAGGTATCAATTCGACAGCGATTCAACAATGACGTGACAATTCACTTGACAACGTACTCGATCGCTAGTTCGTAATTTTGCTCCAGTTTTAAAGTATGCCCTTACATTGCGTGCGTACGATAGAATTCGGCGATCGACGATAGGATTCGGCTACCGAAATCTCTGGCTCCGAGCGCCTAGCTGATCTAGCTTTCAATAAGCTCTGCCGCTTGAGCAGCGGGAGCATTTGTGCCCAGCTTTCAGATCAGACCGCGAGATTGAAAGACGGGGGAAAGTGTCTGGCTGGAGTGATTCCTGCGAGTCTGAGCAATTAGCTGATCTAGCTTTATATAAGAGCTGTGCCGCTCGAGCAGCGGGAGCACCTGTGCCCAGCTTTCGGTTCAGACCGTGAAAGTCAAGGATGGAGGATCGCAGCGAGCGTCACCGACCGCGACCATGCATCTGTGTCAACAGTACGTAGCTGCCCGTGCGCCTCGAATATAGACACATGCAGAGGTGCTGTAGTGCTAATACACTGTTTTCACACGTTGAAGAAACGGTACACATGAACTAGCTTGCTGATCTCTGGTCACCTATTCACAGTACAAATCTGGAATACGCTCGCCCGGCGATCCGGCGGCCGTGCTCGCTATATGTATCTCACGCAAACAGACGTTAAGAAATGAATACTTACCTAGGAGGTTGCCGATGGTTTTCCAGGAATTCTCCCGCTTTATCTTGTCGCGATAATCGTGTCGGGATCTATCCCATATCCAAGGAAATTGCTCCACTTTTTCAATAAGTGCTACCCCAAAACAAGAAATAAACTCGTCGGCCATCTTCGAGGGAACGGGAGTCGGGACAGACGGGATGAAGAAAAAAGTAGGAGGAGCCACATTCCTTTTTTCTTTTTTGTGTCGGCTCCCTATTGGTTCGTCGGAGGGCCGCTTGCAACTCCTTACGACCACGTACGACCGGCTAAGCGCAATAGCGCTGGCGTCGGCGTCCTCGGTTGCCATGGCAACCAAGTGGTTTAAGAGGTTTTAAGAAGTTTTAGTGCACTCGGTCGAAGTCGGTCGCAAGAGTGTGAACGGGCCTTTAGCCTTATTGGCAATTAGTACCGAAGATGTCGTTCCAGAGCCTGTGCCGTCCGTTTATGGCCTATTGTACCCACCGCAGTGTCGGATATCTCATATACGATTCTTTAGCTTTGAAACCCGCCGCCCTACTGCGGGAGTGCGCTCAAGTCAAACATTTTTTTCCCCCTGAGCGATCGATTTTGTTTGAATATGTTCGCTTTTTTTTCATATGTCCTTTTACTTTTATTTTGCCTGACGTCACGTCCTTCTCGCCCCATTGGCCGCTTCAAGCTCTGCGCAGTCTGATGCCCTCACATGTATGCCATCTCCTGACGAAGCCGAGCCTCTCGGCGAAACTGTCGTAATACATAAAATAAACTCCTAGCATAGTAACTCCGCAAGTACGGATTTCTTACTTCTTACATTTTCCCGGTCCATTGTTTTCAAACTACTCTGCTTCACCTCTATATATATATATATATATATATATATATATATATATATATATATATATATATATATATATATATATATACATTTTCCCGGTCCATTGTTTTCAAACTACTCTGCTTCACCTCTATATATATATATATATATATAACTGGTAACAAAAAACCCTTGGTGAAAACAGCAACAACGGACGATTAAATCGTCCGTTGTTGCTGTTTTCACCAAGGGTTTTTTCTTACCAGTTATACCTACGCCTTCGGCCTCCCGCCACCATGCCCGTTGTATGTATATATATATATATATATATATATAAATATATATATATATATATATATATATATATATATATATATATATATATATATATATATATATATATATATTGTAGCATAACTCATATTCAGTAATGGTGGTTTATTATTTACACGCGTATTGAAGCTAGAATTCAAGATGACCGTCCGGTTTATATTTCCACTCGCTCCGTCTGCCTTTCTTTTTCCTCTTCCCCCAGGACGGCGCGTCCCCGAAGACTCGTGCCGCTTTTCTTCGTCGCAATATGGTTGCTGGGGTTGGACGACAGGCATGGGGCGCGGACCTGCTATCATTTCGGCCTACGTAGGCGCGAGCGGCATTGGCATGGTGGGCGGTATCGCAGGGCAAGGAACAGCAGCTGTGACTTGCTCTTGAATAAGTGCTACGATGGAAGGCGAGACGAAGGGCTCTGTGGAAGTGGCAGGCTTCCCCACACTCTTTATGTGGTTCCACTTACGTTCCAGATAAGTTCCACTTAAAGCCGGTGTTCCACTCATTTCGAGTGCGCCGAGGCAAATTTTTAGCGGATCAGGAGGTTTTAACTGGAACGCTCTTTCTGTATTTTTCTTTTTATGTGGAACACGTGCATTGGAATCACACGCATCCGCTGTTCCAGTTAATTCTGTTCCACTGACTCAAATGTTGTTCCAGTTAGGCTCTCGACAATTCTTTTTCTCTTGGTGTTTATGGGACTCAGTTCCACTTACCTTATGCGCTGCAGAGAAACACGACAGAAAGGAAGGAGGCATTCGGTTTTCGAAATTTACGACTTGGTGAAGGACTTTACTTCGTGTACCACTTTTTGATCTCTAAAAAAATTTTAATTGTGATTAATTCGCCTCAAGCGCCAAATTTAATGTTGTAATTATGCAAAATGTTATTGTGACACAAATAATAAAAAAAAACAGTGAGTGCGACGGCGAGCTGGTGGATGTTGATCATGATGTAGATTACCCGAGACTGTGGTAAAAGATGGGAAACTTGGGTTGCTTTGTTCGAGAACCCTAGTTCCCAGTTTGGAATCGAGGTCACTGTTTACGGTTCAAGTGAAGATCAGTGTGGATTGAAATGTATAACAAAGGTTGGCGTTGTGATGTCGGTGGTCAGTGCATGGGCCCTGCCAAACACTAGATTTCGCGTTTAAAGAAAAACAATCACACAGCATACCTGTCACATTTATTTCGTAAAAATTTTAAGGAACTTGGAGCCGCTGGAGAGGTATAAGAAACGATTCCTTGACGGCACTTGACGCGTAGAAGCGGCGAGCAGCGAAGGGCACTGAACCGACCGCAGCCGACTACGCGCTCCGCGCTTTCTCCGTGGTGCCAAGCAGCCAGGGCAGATTGCGCCAAAACGACATGCCTTGCGCCGCGCCTGACTTCATGGAGACGCGGGAGAGAGCGTTCTTTCGCCGCAAAAACCACGTGGCGACGAGCGCGCACCTGCTCTGCGCAGGAGGAGCTCTTCTCTTCTCCCTCCTGCAGAACCAACACCGCAAAACGCGGCAGCTACCTCCGTTTCACCTTATAATGGACCGCAGCGGATGCTACAACCCCACACAGCCAATACCGCGCCGAGAAAGTAGCACGTGACCCCTCAATTGAGCGCGGCGACGCGCGGAGTTTGAAGGCAGGCGGCACTCTCGCAGCGCTGGATTGGTTGGAAATGCCTGTACAATCGCCTGCGGTCGATCATGAGGTGAAACAGATATCCCTTCGCCGGTTGCGGGCGGAGTAACACAAAAGGCGCCAACGTGTTTTTTTTTACTTGTTTGTAGAGCAGCTGTGTTTATGGAGAAAAAACATTTCAACATTAATATATATGTTTAGCGCCTTGTCACGTAAATGAGAAATCAATTCGCTGGTTTGCTTGTCTATAAATATGTATAAAAAAGAAAATCAACGCTGCACTATTTTCGGAGAGCGCGGAAAGATTTGGTCGGGCGGTGATTGGGTCGTGGCGGGATTTCTCATTTCTCATCACGTTTTGGTGATGTTAGGCTAAGTTACCTATGGCAGGTGTAATGCCGAGCATATTGGGGAATTAGTAACGCACCGTTGCATTCTGCGTTCTGCTGTCTGTTTGACGGGAAAGACTACTGCATTTGTGCCCCTTTCGTGCGATTTCGTGCGACATCGTTTGGGCTGCAGCCAAGGTTGGGTTGGCGGGAAAAAGAGGTAGGTACGCTTTTATTTTTTCAGCACGATACCTTGTATTTTAAAGTCAACGTACATGCGGAAAATAGGCGCTTGCTGCTGAGGCTGTTGTTTAGTGCGTTCGGTTCTCTTATTGTTTCTTGAGGTTTTCTGCGCTTGTTTGGCGGTGGGCCCATTCACACAAAGCGAAGACGCGCTTTCGGCCTGCGCCGACGTTGCCGTCGTGAAAAGAGGAGGGGCTATACAGGGCCTGCCGTCGTCGGCGTCTTTTCGAAATATCTTGCGCCTGTTGAAAGAAAGCACGGAAATTTGTTTGTATATTCTTGTTTATTTGTCTGGCTTTCTAATTGTCATACGTTTCCCGTTGAGTATGCGCTGGGAGACGGTAATTGTTTACAAAATGATCAACGGTGGTGATTGTACGATTGCGCCCAAGTTGTTGGCAGTGTTGTCGGAGGCACGGGCTCGAGCCAGCAGCTCTGAAGGACCCCTCTCTTCGTACTAGGCGTGAACAAAGCTAAGCTGGCGAAGTCCGTGCCTTTGACATCGCTGCACCCAGCTTGTGTGCATCGTACACGCCACTGTAGAAGGAAGAGCAAGGTGACATCCTGTCGCTCGCTGATTGGCTCAAAGAGCGTGCGTTGATAAAGAAAATCGGTCCATGCGTATACGTCGAAAAACTCATCCCTCGGAGACGCACGATTCGCTTAGATACAAGAACTTCAAAAAATTCGCCCCGAAACGCAGGTCTGTCTTGGCTAAGTGTGCATGGACCTTGCGGCTTTTCTTTCCTTCATAGGTGGCGATTGCGAAATTTCTGTGAAACCTTTGGTTATGTTTTGACTTTCTTCGCAGTCGGCACTGCTGTTTTTCTGTTTTTTTTCTTAGATTGTAAGTTATAATGCAGGTGCTTGTGAAGTCAATGAAAACTGTCCTCGTGTTTTTCGATAACACCAATCGGCCCTGAACGGTGCAAGTATGTGGTATTCATTCATCCGCGTGGGCGTCTGCATGCATTAAAATGAATGCATAATAATATGTTGACCCTTACGTGTCACTTGCACCATTAATTTAAGATGTAGCTACACGAGGTAATAGCCCATGCGAACGCCCAATTGCTTTCGATATCATGCAAAGTTCAAGTAAGGCCGCACATTTCAGTTTTCTGTAGGAGCTGGTCCCGTTCGTAGTGTTCGAAAAACAAAGGCTAAGCTGCACATGCCCTTGCATTTCTCGGAAATAGAATTTCAGTGATTTCTTTTAGTTTAGTAATGTACCGGAATTTAATTAGCCATTCCTCCCCGCGAGTCACGAACAAAGTCTAGCTTGCCTAAGTTCCCGTCAAATACCGCGGCATAAAAAAAAATAATTCCAGCTGCCATGTCACAGGAGTAGCTACCAATGTCCTTTGGACGTCCACATGACATTTATGGGACGTTAGGACATCCGTAGGACATTAGCTTCTCCCAATACGTTCCTAACTTATCCTCATGATACACGATATAGTGCACAGTTACCTGCACAGTCACCTGCAAGGTTCAAGACAACATCAATGAAACAACAGGAACACGTCTGCGTAGAACCAGATCATGTGTTGCTATGAGCGCGTCTAATATCAGTTTTTCTGCAGGTGCTGCCCATGTACATGAGACATGGTTTGCTCCACTGTTCCGGAAGACATAACAGGCATACTGAGGGGCCGCTGCTCTGATTGTGAATGTAGTGGATTCAGAAGACTCGTGGAGCTGGTCAACCACGAGAGAGTACCAGTTGGCTGGTGCATTTTGTGCGGTCATTCCCCCATCTCGCATGGTACCCTTACTGGTTAGTATAATGATGCCGTGAACTGTTTGCTGGCTTTCATTAGCGGGAGGTTAATATTAAAGACAAAACTTTGCTGCAGTGATTTGCCAGTACATATGAAAAAAAAAATATTTTTCTTAGTTGTTCGTTTTTGTTGGTGTAAAATTGCATGTTAAAAAAACAGAGCATGAAGATTAAAAATATCAGTGGCAAGTTGCATGCCGGATCAATGTTAACAGTGCATCTTCATGTAGGACTCTGGTTTGTAACGGGCTTTTCTCGACATCATTTAAGGCTATTTATTGCTTTGCTTGTCACAGGCGTAAATAATTTAAGGTAAAAACTTCATGCAGAACAGTTGCGCAAATTATGTAGAGCTCCTACTGAAAAAGTAGCCGTAAATCTTCAGACGCCACTTTCCATAAAACTGCATTAACAGGTTAAACACATACCAAGCATGAAACAAAGCACAAATTGTATGCCAGATATTTTCTTGTGGGCAATTTGGGCTCAGCCTGTATAGCTACGTATCTGCAGAGAGATTTACTCTTGCACTGCATTGCGTGCAGATGACTGGGAACAAACAGCAAATGCACCGATCCCCACATTTTGCGAACAAGAGGACGAGTCGGTTGTCCACTAAGAAAGAATGGACAAAGCTGAGACTGTTATCTCTGCAGAGGAGATCAGCGAGTCCAGCGTAACATCTGTTGCAACGGCACCGGCTGCTCCAGGGCCATCCGCACATCAATCAGCTTCCCCACCAGCTGGAGCACATTGCGAGGTACATCATGCATGCACGCACTGCGACTTTGTGACTAGTTACTTTAGTCGGTTTATTGATCACATTAAGGTAAATCACCCTGAGCTGAAAGAGTATACATGCTCAAGTTGCAGGACAACATTCAATGCAGCCAAGCGTTACAGGGAACACTTTGATGAGTGCCACAAACATGGCTTGTGCTGCCCTGTGCCTGATGCCAACTTATGTAGCTACAGTGTTGTGGATGGTGAATACTCCAGTGTGCACACCCCCATTCCGGAAAGTGTGCTGGAGCTGGAATGTCCTGAAATCACTGAAGAAGCAATGTTGTCCGATTTATGTCGGCTGCTGGAGGGACAGCACAGGTGTGCGAAGGTTGCTGTTGACGCTGTAGTGCAAGCTGTATCTGAGATACTTCAAGCGAAAGGGCTAAACATTGACATATCGCAGCTCAGCAGTGATAAGTGAAGAAAACGCCTGTATATGCAAACTGGCATCTACGTAAAACCTTCCGAAAAAGTTCTGAAAAATGGCTCTAAGGCCTACTATGTCCCATTCAATGCCTTGCTCCAAATTCCTTTCAAGCACCCTGAAACGGCCAAGTACCTGCAGCAGCCTTTCTCCCGCTCTAGTGATGGGTTTCTTAGAGACTTTTGCGATGGCATGAGGTTCAGCACCCATACCGTCTTGACAGATCAGAGTAATTCAGTTGCCATTCTGCTCTACTCTGACGATATTCAGCTTGCCGATCCTTTAGGTATGAAAAGAGGCACTTGTGGGAAGCTCACAGTCTTTTATGTTATGTTTGCGACTTTCCTCCTTCGAAACGATCATTGCTTAATTCAATTTTTCTTCTTGCTTTGGGCAACTCAAGTGACCTAAAAAGTGTAGAAGCAAACACAGAATTGCTGGAAGAATTCATTTCAACAGTAAATGAATTATCGTCTACGGGGATTAAACTAGAAGTTGAAGGGGAACAAGTTAACATTTGTGGGTGTCTGCCAGACTTGGACGTAGTTCAACTACTCTACTCAAACTACTGTAGTTTAACTACTTTTCCGAGTAACTTGGTAACTTTCAATTACAACTTTATTTGGGTAATTAGTAGTTTAATTTAACTACATTTTTCAGGTAACTTCTACTCAAATTACTAACTACTTTCGAAATCGCCGGCAGATGAAGTGGCCTTCCCGAACAAGGGGACCCCTCGCAGCCGTAGAAACTGCATCACAGGCGTCCTTGGGCCAAGGTGGCGATGAGCAGCCAAAACATAACACCGACGCGCACGAACGCAGGAAGAGAAGCTTAACAAGCCTTGGTCGGGTATTGACCTAATCCGGTAATGCACGCAGGCGTCGCGCCTTCAGCTGCAACCGTGCAAGCAAAGACGGGAACACTCCGAAGGTTGTTGTTGTTTTCATGTTGCCTGCCCTTTGTGAGTTCTGGCTCAAGCGGTTTGGGGGTTCTACGGGAGGCGCCACTGGCATGACCTCGGAGCTGGGCGCATGTTCCCATCGTCGCCTCGTCGTCAGCGAATACTCGCTTGCACAGCCGGACTCCACCGCACAGAAACGCAGACACGGATAATCCGTTCATGGGAGCACATTCCCGCTTCCAGCTGCAACTGTACTAGCGCCGATGCTTGTTCACGTAATCCTTCGAGCCCTTCCGACCTTCAACAACAGGGAGACCTCCTCTTTGTTGAAAACGATTTACTTGTCAGGCGTGTCAGGCGTGTCAGGATACCGTAGTCGCCGGCGAGGGTTGCGAGTCACCCTTGGGAGTTCCTTTTATTGGACCCGGCGTCAGCGGCGAAGTATACTTTGTTTCATCTTCTGTTAAATAAAAAAAAAACATTTTTTTCAGTAGCGTAGCATTAGCACTGCAACGAGACGCGCAGTCGTCCAGATGATCTCATCGTCATGGCGCGAGACTTGAACCCTTGACGGTCAGGTGCACTCGCTCAGCGTACTCTCCGAACGTCGTGGGGATAAAGAGGGGCCAGTCATGACAATCTCAACTTGCCGAAGAAAAAAGACAAAAGGAGAAGAGTTTGTTACACAAGACCCTCTAGACGAGGCAAACCTCACATGTTTCGTCATAGACACCTAAGATGCCAACACTCGCTTACCCGACCCTGCACAGTCTGTTTCTCAAACTCAACACTGCCGTTCCATCCAGCGCGTCGGTGGAACGTCTTTTTAGCTTAGCTGGGGACGGCGTTAGGAGGAAAAGGAGAAAACTCTCCTATCAAGAACTTTGAAAGTAAATTGCTTCTGCGAGCTAATAAACTATTTTGGTGAAACCGCAAGCCATAAAATGACTGCATTTATTTTAGGCTCGCAGGGTTTTTCACGGATCAAAACTGCTGTTCATTTTGCTACCCCAAAAATATAGAAAAGTAACTTCGAAAGTAACTTCAAAGTAACTCGCTACTTTTGTACTTTAGTTAGCAGTTTCCTCAATTACTATTACAAATGTGTAATTTCTACTCTACTCCAATTACTTTTGGCGTCGATACTCAGTAACTTAACTACCTTTTTTGAGTAATTTGTACATGTCTGGTGTCTGCTCGCATTCTTGGGAGACAACCTTGCATGCCATAACATTGCAGGGTTTAAAGAGTCCTTTTCCCGTAATGTCCGCTATGGTTGTCGCCGCTGCACTTTGCGCAGCTGTGATTTTCCAAAGGTGTTCTTGCATGCCGAATGTCCCTTGAGAACAGACAGCGAAATTGAGAGGCAGCTGCAAGAGCTGCTGCACACAGAAAATGTGACAGAGAGAAGGGAGCTGTCAGCCTCTTACGGCATCAAAGGGCCCTTCATTCTTAGTCTTGTCAATGACTTTTCATTAACAGTGGACCCCCTTTTTGACCCGATGCATGTTTTACTAGAAGGTGTAGTTCCAAAGGAAATTACTTTGTTTTTACAACACCAAATTCACAATCTGCATAATTTTACGAGGAGGCAACTAAATGATGCTTTGAGCGCGTTTCAGTTTGACAGGGCAGTGAGCTCCAGCGACTACCCACGTCCTTTTGATGCCGGACTAAATTTGGTGACATCTGCAAGTGCTACGTCTGTTTTAATATTGCATCTGCCACTCATGATGGAGGGTATTGTCACTGTTCGGGACCTCGGGCCAACATTTGAGTGTTTGGTACTGCTTGCCCAGATCACACAGCTTGTATTGTCTCCAGTGGTGAGCACTGAGGCTTTGGGTGACCTAGAAGCTACAATTATTAGGCACCAGAGATTGTATTTGACGTGCTATGGCGAAAAAGCATTCACGCCGAAACTTCATATGCTGATACACATAGTTGAGCAGATCAAACTGCACGGACCTGGCCACCACCATTGGACAATGAGGTGCGAGGGAAAGAATGCACTACCAGAGTCCAAAAATCTTTTAACTTCAAAAATTTGCCGCTCACTGTAAGTGAGTTCTTTCAAATAAAACTCTCTTATGGCATGTGGCATGGCGATGGTAACGCAAAGTATGGCTTTCTTGAAAGCTCTAGTGAAGACACAAAAGCTGTGCCCTATTCCCTCACTCCTGCTTTTGTCCATGCAGGTCTTCCTGCGTGTGCAGTTGGCTCCGTTGGCTTGTCATTAACATCTTGCACGGGTGACAATGTTCTGCTCAGGGTGGACGATGTTATGATGTCCACGACAGTTTCTGGCAGCATTGGATTTTTAAAGATTGTTGCTATTGTAAGCGGTGTAAATCGCATATTTTTTCTTTGCAACATAATGGTGCCACAGTGCCATGACCATTGCCTCAACTGCTATGTTCTGAGGGAAACGTTGCACACGACTGTTGTTGCCAAAGAAAGCTTTTTGATTCCCTGGCCTATGTACATCTATCGGCACGAGGGTCACTTCCGTGGCGTACCTAGGTATTATGCACAGCTGCCATAAGTCACTGCTGCTGTGTCTCATGAAAGTTTAATTTCGTTGCAAGCATTTCTAAATTAATTTATTGTTATGGTGAGACCAGTAGTTGTTTCATTTTGAACATTGTGTAGTCAGCCGCAAACTGAATAGTGTAAACAACTTTGTTTTGCGGGCTCAATTTTTCACATATTTTGCGAAGTGTCGGCTTCAAGAGTGTCTCGCAATTTGGAGTGGTATGATATGTGGCGAATTACTGGCGTAACCTAATGTTTGCGATGGTGATCAAAGCACAGAATTCCCGAAAACTATATCGTTTATAGCGTTGTGCGTAGACTCAGTTTCATCGGGTTGTGTTGCACTGAAGGGGTGCTACACAACCTGATGAACCACATTGATTTCTGTGTTCTTGATCTTGTTATGAATGGCTTTGGCATTGTAACATTTTTTTTTCCTTTGTCACACACCTGTAATTTATGTTTATTGTGAAAGTGTTTTTGAACCTCGTTTACTGTTAATAAAGTAGCTATAAAAACTGAACTATAAGGGTGTTAATGCAAAACACTTACGTCATGTCATATATGCATGTGCAGCTTTAACCTTTATCTCGAAAACAATGGTTTCCTAATAATAATCACTGTGTGTGCATCATAAAATTTAAAATAAAATTTTGTTCTTAGGTTACAAAACAGTCAAACTCTCATGGACTCTGCCGTAACTGGAACCAACAGTGTCTTCCAAGTTTTTCGAAGTACCTGGAGCCACTACTTTCTGGCCAGAATCTGCCAAGCTCTACACGGTGCCACATGAACGACCAACTGAGGAATGAAATGATAAATGTCTGGAATGAGTAGATGTGACTATTGTGGCAATAATATAAACGATAAATTGACATAATTGGCAATAATATAAATGAATCTCTAAGCCAAGCAAACTTCAATTTTCAGTGAGAATCATCTTATTGAAAGTTCGAATTGTGCGGTGAGAAGATGGCAGTATTTTGGTCTTGGCGAAGCTCTGGCACAAACATACCCCGACATGCAGTGGGAAACTGGCAGCAGTACCAAGAAAAACGCCTCTGACATAGTATCGGTAAGCCCACTCTCCCCATACCTATCCAGCACATGCGAAAATAAGTCGGACATATCTTTGATGGTTTATTCATATTTTTGCAGACGAAATTTATTCAGTCAGTTTCGTCAACACGCAAGACAAGGAGGCTACCTGGGCCCGTTTGCTCGAAGCTGGTTAACTAACCGCGGTTAACCGGATTTCCCTACGAGGGGGAAGTTTAGGTCACGTGACCTGCAGAGTAGGGACGCCGGAGTCAAATAGTACCTAGCATCAGACAATATGGCTGCTACGGCTGCTCGTCGCGGTTGGGAACATTTATTTTTACGAAGATGCGTCATCCTCGTGCCACGAAAGGGACATTTCAACACAGAGTCTACAGTCGGAGACGACGGCAGCTCGCCCACCGCCGGACGGCGAGCGTGCTGTGGGAGCAGGGCTAAGCTTGACTGGTCACGTCAAGTTCGAGTTCACGCATCGCCCTCTGAAGTGGACTTGTTTCAACGAATGCTACAGTCATCGGGACCTTCAAAATATATTACCTAGGTGAGTGCCGCGATGTTTCACGAGAAAGTTATGAGATCGTACCGCTATCAAAATGTCATGTCAGCAGATCTTGCGTTGTAATCAACGTCCAGCTTTCTTTTTTTCACTTTTAAAACCTACCTTGAGCCGCAATCGCATGGTAGGGAAAGAAATCTCTCCGAAAAACTGCTTCTAATCGCGGAGTCTGGTTTATAGTACAGTTCGCCGTGTATTGTATTTGCAGCGCATCCACAACACCGACGACCCCCTTGCAGCGGGAGACGGTTCAACGAAGGCAAGATGTAGACTAAAAGCTTTCCTCGGAAGCAAATATCCGCACGGATGCCGGCACGGCATTCGATCGAAATTCGGTACTGTCGTCTCCGAACTTGTACAACTGGGAAATAAACAAAGCTTCTATAATGAAAGAAGTGTCCATGTTTTCTCTTGCGCTTGTCTTTCGTCAATTTATTTTGTTTTGGGACAACTAGAAGTCTTGTTATGATTATAAAGAGAGACATAATTACATAGCAGACGATCACAACCAATCTGAAATCGAAAATGAGTCAGGCGACATCAAGCATCAGCATGAGACGGCAGAGGAATTGGACATTAGATGAACAATTGCAACTAATTCGGGTAGTGGGGGAGCGAAAATAAAATTATGAAAAAGTTCTGTGCTACGATCACGACCCAAACAGAAAGACAGGCATGGGCTGATTGCGCACCCCAGACCAATTACAACAGTGCTGGAGGAACCTTTTAAAGAAGACCAGACGGCTGTACAGCTTATACAAGAAGCACGAACAGCGCACAGGTAAGTTCATTGTGTTCTTAAGTTAAAAAAATATTGCATTGCTTTAGTGATAATATATGGACAATCAAACCTAGAAACGTGTATGTGGACATTTGTATATTCGTGCACCTTTGCCCTCTGCTAGGAGTCGACTTGTCATCTTCTAAGAACAGTAGTAAAAGCAGTGTTACAGCATCAGAAGACCATTTATTGCAGTTTATGTACAAGTTCTGCACAGGCTGTCTGGAACTCGTAAAACAGTTCTAGTGGAAGACCCAAAACTTTGGACACAATATTAACATATTTTTAGAGAGCACAATGGTCCAGGCCAACCGAGGCAGACAGGCCAAACTGTAAGAAAGTAAAAATTGCAAGATTACATAGTCCACAGTTTCAGCAATGTTTATTTTGATTTTCCCCCGAAAGTTTCATTTACATACTTGGTTGAACAGTGAACCCCACCTCCTTTGTTTTTGCTCATGACTCGAGTAAGTACTAGACGAGACGAAATTACTATGCCTTAATTCATAGGTGCTGGGCCAAACCCCCATGTCTTGACGCCCCTCGTCGAAGCCGTCCTCGAGACGATCGGCGAGGACACTCCCAACCTGTGCGGGTTTGGTTGCCACGATAGGTGACACGGAAGAGTAGGTGACTGGTTTCTAGACCCGATTGTGTGACGAGTAAATGGTGCTAAGGAACCGGTCATAGTGAAGCAGAATTGTCGCTCCAGGCGAGGCTCTAAAAGACGAGGACAAATGTTGATAACAAGATGGGCATGTTGCCATTTGAATAGCATTACTGCGGAGTACTTTTATATAAAGACCAGAGGCCAGATTCCCGAAACATTCTTACGGCAAAAAAAGTTAGTAAATTTATCTCACGACAAATTTACAAACTTTTGAGCATTCCCGAAGCAAAATGTTTGTAAGTTTTGCACACGTTTCGACGAAATCCGTAACTTGCGCAAAACTTGCGAACATTTTGCATCGGGAATACTCAAAAGTTTGTAACTTTGTCGTAAGATAAATTTACAAGCTCTTTTGTCGTAAGAAAGTTTTGTAAATCTGGCTTCAGTTTTATTTCGACCACAAAAGCTCAAAGGCGGGTTGAAGAATAAGTCACGAAACCGTCTTCCAGAGTACACTCCAAGATTTGACAAGACAAAGCGCTACCACATTTCTCATTATTTTCAACAAGGCTGAAAGAGTTTTACCGAAGCTACAAATTTATGAAATAGGACGGCATGCAATGAAAAATTAGGAGGTAGAGCTGTTTACCATAATCCAATAAAAATTAAATGCAACAAAGTGGCAATGAGTTTTTTTATGCTAACTGTAACAGGTTTTCAATATGTAAATTAAAAGACCACACACAGTACAACCATCCTGTTGCTAGTTTTACCAACTTAGGAAAATTAGCTCAAACACTACCTTCATTCCCGTTGTGAAGTTAACGACTCCCATGATGGTATCCTGCGCGAGTAAAATCAATGCCAGTGAAACTATGTGCTGTGATGTTTGAAGTTGTCCTATCAATGTGCACAGTGCAACGAGATTTGACTGGAAATGTGACCACTAATTTTATGAACTGTTAATCACATAGCTACAGAGCTGCATTCAAACCTTTAGCAGTGAAAGTGTATGAACACATGCATGCAAATGCTCTTCACAACCAAAAGCGCATTTTCCCACACCATGTATTGGGCAATTGTGCAAGAAGTAACGACACTGTGCTCCGACCTCAAGCCTGCACGTCAGTATATAAACCAACTTAGCTAGCAAACTTTGTCCTCTGCACCAACACGTATGAATGAATTTTGGCAAAGCATCGGCATCTTTATCAGGGTTACAAACTTTGCAGAGTATGTTCTCTTTGCCCGTACTGACAAGAACAAAACCTGACCACTTTTTACACATGCATTTGTCGCAGCTCCAAGGGAATAGATCCACAGTCTGATCCCTCAGGGAGCGGAAGTGCTGCACGAGAGTCTGCCACAGGAGGCGGTGCAGCGGGCTCCAACGAATGTGCCGTACAGCTGACGTTGGTGCCGGGAGGCTTCACAGCGGTTCCTGCAGGAGACAGAGAGGCAGCAGCAGCTGGAGGGAGCGAATCTCCTGCTGGAGACGGAGTGCACAGAAAGGGTTAAGCAAGCTGCCACGGCAACGATCGTAGCAGCAACTGCTGCAGAGGAGTTCTACCATCAGTCAAAAAATTACTAGAGGACCAAAAAACTTTAATTGGACTAGAAACACAGCGTGCAGAATTGCAAATCAAATTGTTAAAAAAACAATTAGGAGAAAAGTAAACATTGGCATATAATGCTGTTTTTAATTTTCAGTTTGAATGTATTTGTTTACATATGACAAAGCCAACACAGCTGCTGAGAAATAAAATTCATTTTACTTGCAACTGTCAATAGATTTCTGGATTCAAATCTGCTATACTTCGTATCGTCCTACGATGGACTAAAGCCCAATGCTACCGGCCGCCGGGTCCAATCACGAGCCTGTATGAAACCATGTGGTATATTTGCTATGGGCCCTAGTCCTTCGTCGGGCGAGATAAAATATAACTAAAGCATGTACAGCGTATTAAAAATTTTATATATCAACATTGTATCACAGAGGATAAGTTGTAAAAGGTAATGTTTGATGACTTTACATCATTGGGGGTACACCTTGCCAGCACAATGCACCAGTACTCAAGACCATGCGAAGCAGCATGTGCAATATATTGGTATCCTTACGCTCAACCGATGAATTGGCTGATGATGGCGTACCGAGCCTCATTGCTTTCGTCACGACCCGCTGCCACGGGCTCGACGGGAACCTCTTCGGGGAGGACAGTCCTTGGCATGCTGCAGGGGTATGTCTTGGCCAGGTTGTGCAGGACACAGCAGGCGACAGTGATGTCACAGCATCTCTCTGCTGCATCCTCAACTCAGCATGGAGGCAGTGGAACCTACGCTTGAGCTGGCCTATCGTCCTGCACAGTGTATAAATGGAGCAAGATCTGTTATCCTTTTGAAGTGGTTTAACAAGAACATCTAATGAGGTCGGCATGTTATGTCTATCATCGCTCCAGCCCATTGAAAACATGGTATTGTGCCTAATATTTTATATTTTTGCTGGAATATTTCAACATAGTAATGCCATGCAGATTTTGTTAAAGATACCAGTGACGTGATTGGTCCGAGTCATTTTGACGCAGCTCTTGGAGCAGACAAAAGTCAATTTTGGAGCAACAAAAAGAACTTCTGTAGCATAAGCACACATTAAGTTTTATTAATACCAATGCAAACATTATGTCAAGCTTAATTTTTCGGCCTGTCCAACTAAACGTCAATGTCTACATTGCCTTGTCACATACATTCAAACCTTTGTTAGCATCAACTGCACAGCAGGAGTCCCTCAAACACAAAACTATAGCGTTTAGTTGCATGGAAAAGCACCATGACAAGGTGACAAGAAGGTGAGTGATGAAGGACAACACAAACTGCTTTGAATGGTTATTTTAGGTACTGAATGCCACTGAAATAGTACAATAACATGATCACATAACTGATGTTTCCTTCACGTTCTCGAGGTTGTAATAAAACTGCAATTTATAATTCAGATAAAAAGCAAAGTACTTGTCATTTGATTATCAACATAAATTACATTTTATCTGTAGAACTTCATAGCAAAAACAGCACGTGAACAGAAACT